>CACRWH010006701.1:0-12376 GCA_902655005.2 Marronus borbonicus | reverse complement strand
AAAACCGAAAAGTGATCCCGAACTGCATTGTGCCTACAGTGAAGCAAGGGTGTAGTTCTGTGTTAGTGTGGGGATGTTTCTTCTTTGCTGGGACGGGAGATTTATGCAGAGTGCAGGGTGTAATGAGGAAGGAAAATTATTTTGCAATACTCCAGAATCATACAGTGCCATCAGGATCGCGTATAATAGGCCGTAACTTTACATTCATGCACGACAACGACTCGAAACACACTGCGTTAGTGTGTAAGAACTATCTAAAGGAGCAAGAAGAACAGCACACCCTGAAAGTATGACATGGCCCCCACAAAGCCCAGATTTGAACCCGATAGAGTTGTCGTGGGATGAACTGGACAGGAGGATCCGAAAAATATGCCCAACTTCACAAGAACATTTACGGAATATTCTGCAGCATGAATGGATTAATATTCCACAATCCGTTTTAACAAAACTTATCGAAAGAACGCCTAGAATAGTTCGAGCGGTGATTAACAGCGAAGGAGGTTTTTCGATGAAAAAAAAAATAATGTTCAGTATGTTATATTAGGCCAAAATAACTTTTTATTCATTTATTTTTGTCTTTTTTACCTGTACATACAATAAAATTGCATTTTGTTTGTAGTTTCGTTTGTTTCTGTAACCTTTTCATGTTTTTGACCAACCGACCGAACTTCTCCGAACGGCAGTGTATATATGTTCTGCTATATTCTATACTTTATTTTAGACACAACGAAATCATCTAAGCTAATCTAATTATTAGAGCCGTGTGGATTTTAAGTATGACTCATCACTCGCACTACTGATATCCGATATAGATAGATATTATAAATCGACCAGATATCTAACTCTACATATAGCTCAACACATAACTACACATAAGCTCAACGTTAACGTATTTTACTATTTTGCAATCAATTTTAATTAATACTACGCTAACTTGTGGTTTCAAACTTAAAATATGTGTAATGCACAATTCACTATTGATAAAATCTATGTACTCTAGTTTTGGTAGTTCTATGGAATACATCTTACGGCGATGCAGTGAATGAGTCATACTTAAAATCCACACGGCTCTACTAATTATACATCTATTACTCCTCACCTCATTAAGTTTTGCCACTTTGAGAATCTACAATGGTTAGTAAACAAAATAGAACTTACCTATAACCATGTAAGGCCTTTGAGGTATGTAAAATAACGAATTCTTAGGCGTCCACAATTCACCTCCGTAAATAGGCCATAACCCGGCCAAAATCCTAAACAAGCTCGATTTTCCACAACCATTTGGACCCGTAATGAGTAAATGTTGTCCGGGATGAATCTGTAGAGTCAATGAAGGACAGACGACATCGCAATTCGGTGTAACTATGGGCACATGCTTCAGAACGATTTCGTAATTGTTGCTGTAGATGAGTCTGCCCTTAGGAACCGGTCGCTCGCCTCTAAATTCTATTTGGAAACCTTCCGTTTTGTCCTTCTTCTGCACGACAGTCTTATGATACTCCCCGCGGCCGACTTCTTCTAGTACACTAAAGAGATTAGCTACTCTAGCCGTATGACCGGCCAATTCGACTATTTCCTTATAACTTGACATCAGTCTTTCAACAGCGTCTCCTCCTGTAAGTAGGAGATTCTTCGCCGTAGTAAAGTATTGGGTCCTCTCAGAAACTGGATCGCCGGTTTTGTCATCTACGCTTATCCTCGGTTCATTCACTGTAGAGGCTGCTAGTAAGATCGGTAAACTTACAGCGATTAAACCAGCGCCGGACCATACATATTTCATTAGAAATTGTTCTAACATCACGAACCATAGTTTAACACCGAAAATATGCTCCATATGCTGCACTAAATACCTGTACGCGTTTCTCAGATGCGACAGTTCAACTTTATGTCCACCGTAAAAGGCTATTTCTTCAGAGTTGGTGATTAAACGCGTGTGCACGTGTCTCAGATGACCCTTCTTCTCGGCTTCTTGAGCTACTAATTGACCAAATTTCGGACTTACCAATTTCAAAATTAAAGCAGATATACTAATCACGATACATATCACTAATGGTCCCGCGAACAAGGTCGTGTGGTCTCGAGATCTTCTCAATTTTATTAAAGCTATCGACATGAGGAGGATATCAAATAAGGGCTTCGTAACGTGCCCGTATAGATGAGCCACCGAACTCGAAACGGTCTCTATATCATCAGTAAGGCGCTGCGAACAATTCTCTAATCTACCGTCCAAAACGGCAACCCTGTAATAACTTTGGTTCCTAAAATATAATCCATAACTATGCTCGACTAATCTTGATCTAAAACTTAAAGCGATTTTGCTTTCCAAGTATCTGATCATGGAATTAACAAAGGTGGCCGGAACTGCGATCAAGAACCACTTGGATAACTGCCGGACGAACATCTTCGTATCTTTTCTAACGATGTATTTCACAATTGAACCTTCCAAATTCGCCACGTAGATACTCAAATAAGTTCGCAAGAATAGGAACGCCGTGTGCCCGAAAAGTTGCAGGATCTCCTTGCTGAAGAAGCCGGGAATCATGATCTTCATAAGTTTGATGAATTGGAAGATGAATTGTAAGTTTAGCGCTGGGACGCTTTTCTTGAACCTCCTCAATTGGGATTTATGTATGATCTCCGCGTTTTTCACTAGGTTGTTGTTGTTAACCGACACTTCCTGCGGGTTGTTCTTGTTAATGATGCCATCGATGATGGGATACGCCACTTTTATACTGTAAGCTGTTATGCATGCAGCGACCACGGCACCGGCGACGTAGTGTCGTGGGATGTTCAAGTAATCGCGAGCCTGATCGGCCCTTTCTAAGAATTTTGAAACGACCGCCGGCATGGTTGGCGTTATTTGCTCGCGTTTACTTTATTATTTTACCACGTACTTCCTCCGTGCACCGTCATTTTCGTACTGGCCTCCCTGCAACAAAAACACAAGCCGATTTATGATTGTGTTATCTTCGAAAACGTGTTTAATCTTTGACCCAAACAACTGATATTCAAAGTCTTATGCGTTCATTGTGTTTTTAATGATAAGATCTTTAAATATCAGCTGAGTAATAGCGTAATTTTATTTAATAAAATCTCAAGCTTGATCTGATTCGGTTTTCCAATAGAAATTCTTTCACTCAAGTTCGGATCGAAGGGCAAAGCGAGTAATTTATTAAGTCAATCATGTAAATGAAGATAAGATATCTGATTAGTACCGCACTTTATGAATTTAAAAGCAACTATTATGATTCAAACAATAATAATATAAGATACGATATTCGGGGAATACAACAATAAAGCATATCTTTTTTAAGAATGCAAAACGCGTTTACAAACAAAGATAACAAAAAGATATAAATAAGAAGTTTAAAAGTCCACAAATGTACGAGCCACGGGATCATTTATCTCGCATTAGATGTAACGTAATATAGTAGCCAGGTCCGGGTTAAGTAATTTTCTAATCATAAATTCAACAGTTGAAAAATATTTGTAGCAGTGTGTAATATGTACTAGATATTAAATGGTGACTATTTAAAACAACTTGCCAAATTTTTGAAACAACAACAATTTACCTGAAGAAGCATTATTGGTGATTAATTATGGCTCCTGGTGTTAGAGCCATAGCACCGAAATTCTTAAATATGCAACTCATCAAGGATAAATAGAAAGAAATAAAAATGAGTCTTCGTGGAAGAAAAAATCAATTTAATGAATACTTATATGTACATTCCGCGATTGAATCACCGCGTATTTAGTATGACTAATACATTAAAAAAAAAGTGATATTACAAAGAGTACGCGCCACGAGCAATGACAAACGGGAACGATGCGCCGTGATCGCTTTTGGAAGTGCGAAGTCGAATTCGCATTTGAATTTTTCCCTTACTGAATCCAGTGCATATATGTACACTGCCGTTCAGTGAAGTTCGGTCATACAATAAAAATCTATTATATCACACTGTATACAATTATTAATACATAAAATTAGAAAAATATTAAGCATACACTCTTTTCTAAGGGACTAAAGCCATAAATTATTATGTAAGGTAGAAATATTGCGACAATCACAATAAAGTCCCTTTTATTATCATTCCAAGAATTTCTCGGAAGTGCCGATCTTTTGAAACGGGTCGTTTGGGGATTATTAACGAACAATACATTTAGGAAATATACCGCAGTACCATTCTTGTTTATTTATCACAGGCGTAAAGATATAAATTTGCTTCGTTTTACTGTTGAACGTGTGTTGGTGTGCGTCTGTCGTTTTTGCGCGAAAGTTTTAAGAAAATTTACTTCAAAATGGCACGTGGCAAACCTACCAGTGTAGAACAACGTTCACGCATTATTACGCTGTGTGAAGAAGGATATTCGGGGCGACAAATTGCGGAAAAAATAAATATGAGAAGTTCAACAGTAAATGACATCATAAAGCGATATCGGACAACTGGAACTATAGAAAATCGTGTTCATCCTGGAGCATCTAGGAGAACAACAAAAGCTGAAGATTTGAGAATTGTATTATTAAGCAAACGCAACAGAAAATTAACAGCGCCACAAATAGCAGCCGAAGTCAATCGCGGCCGTGAAGAACAAGTTTCGGCGAGTACGGTAAAACGTCGACTTCAACAAGCGGACCTTCATGGACGCATTGCCATTCGAAAACCCTTATTACGGCGGGGCAACAGAGCAAAACGGCTACAGTGGGCCAGTTCTCATCTAGATTGGTCGTTAGATGATTGGAAACACGTGCTTTGGAGTGACGAGTCAAAGTTTGAGGTTTTTGGGCAAAATCGACGAGTTCATGTCCGAAGATCTAAAACCGAAAAGTGATCCCGAACTGCATTGTGCCAACAGCGAAGCAAGGGCGTAGTTCTGTGTTAGTGAGGGGATGTTTCTCCTTTGCTGGGACGGGAGATTTATGCAGAGTGCAGGGTGTAACGAGGAAGGAAAATTATTTTGCAATACTCCAGAATCATGCAGTGCTATCAGACTTGGGTATATAATAGGCCGTAATTTTACATTCATGCATGACAACGACCCAAAACACACCGCGTTAGTGTGTAAGAACTATCTAAAGGAGCAAGAAGAACAGCACACCCTGAAAGTAATGACATGGCCCCCAACAAAGCCCAGATTTGAACCCGATAGAGTTGTTGTGGGATGAACTGGACAGTAGGATCCGAAAAATATGACCAACTTCACAAGAACATTTACGGAATATTCTGCAACATGAATGGATTAATATTCCACAATCCGTTTTAACAAAACTTATCGAAAGAATGCCTAGAATAGTTCGAGCGGTGATTAACAGCAAAGGAGGTTTTTTCGATGAAAAAAAAAATAATGTTCAGTATGTTATATTAGGCCAGAATAACTTTTTATTTATTTATTTTTGTCTTTTTTACCTGTACATACAATAAAATTGCATTTTGTTTTTAGTTTCGTTTGTTTCTGTAACCTTGACATGTTTTTTTCATAGAAACCTGGACAACTGTTTTTAAAAGAGGGCGACAGTACAGTTATCCGATTAAATTATTAAATGTTCTATTAAGGAGCCGTTGAGGACGTTTATAGCCCATTTCAGTAATACAGACGCCACCCCGACCAACCTTGGATTCATCCCATACTATGGTGTTGGATTTACTCTATGGAATAAGATTTTTTTCTTGTCGCATCGGGATTGAAAGTCCCATGACTTCAACAATTAGTAATTGCAGGCGTTTATTCAATTAAAACAATTGAAAGTTCAGTAAGAGAGTTCAATATTGCTGCTGAAGATGATAGCTTAGCTATCGAAACGTACGTTCAGTGTCAGTGAAGTGTTTGTGGTAGAGGGTAATAGTGAAGTGTTTCAATTGAAAGTCGTACACATCGCATATATCATTTGATGCCACTTGAAAACTTGAGTTAAACCATTATCAAAGACATATCTGTAAACCCATGGCCTGACAATTTTTTTTTGTAACTTTCAATTGATCACATTTCAACGTGCTGTCGATATTCAAATTACTGCCGAGGTGGTTTTTCGAAGTTCGTTCGCGGCTGTAGTGTGGTGAGCATACAAAGAAAATGATTTGCTTTGTGCTCTATCTGTCTATCTCGCATATCGGGTGTAATGAAACCACCAGCACCGCGTTTTTAAGCATTTCAAGCAAGATTTTTTTTGAAATTGTCATTTTTCTCCTATCCACTTCGAAATCATAAAGAATTGTTGGTTTTTGTTGAACGTACCTGCCACCATACTTACACTACCGACCATTGAAGTTAGGACAACTAGTAAATTACTGCTAACTAAATAAAAACGACAAGAATTCGAAAGAAAATAAAAATGTATTCGTAGAAATAAAAATATACATAATAAGAAGAAATAAAAGATAAAACAAAACATTCTCATTAAAATATTGCACCACGACGATATTTTCTGATCGTCGAAAAAGCCTCCTTTCGCTTTTAATACTGTTCGGACCACTTGTGGCATGCGCTATATACAGGTGTTCTTTCGAAGTTGGGCAGACTTGTCTTAATTCGGCTTACCCCCCGGAAACTCGATGGGGTTCAAATCCGGACTCTGCGGAGGCCAGACCAAGATCCTCCGCTTGAGAGGAGAGACAATCTTTGCAGATCTTTACAGAGTGCCGTATATTTGGGGTCGTTATCGTGCGCAAACACGAAGCTCTCTCCAATTAACCGCAATAATTCCATCGATTTTCACGAGATCTCCAGTCTACGCACTGCTGAAGCAACCCCAAACCATCACTGTACCGCCACCGTGCTTCATTGTGGGAACGACACAATCGCGCAACCTTCTCTCGTCTCTCAACAACTCTGCGCTTCTGTGAACTTGGATTCGTCAGTTTAAAGAAAGTTTCTAAAATTTTCTGCGGTTCAACTTTTCTCACTGTAGTCGCTTTCGGCGGTTCCCATGACGGAGCAATGGTTTTCATACCGCAACCTTAAGCGGCGTTTAGTTGTAGTTACAGAAATCGGTCGCTCGCGTCCCCTATTCATTTCTGGCGCCATCAATCGCCGATTGCGCTTACTTAACACTTAAGGCGTCGATCTTCTGCACACGTTGTCATTCTTGACCGGGGAGATTCCGCTCCTTCCAATGTTCCGGTGTCTCGGTAGCGAATGCACTGTAGATTTTGTCGTTCGTAATTTCTCCGCAATCACACGCGCAGAATGTCTTTTCTGATGTAATGTGAGAATAGAGGATCGCTTTTTTACAGTTACCAGCATTCCTCTCGGCATTTTTTAAATATTATTTTCAGGAACAGCGCAACAGAATGATTCACAGCGAGTACGATAAGAGTTGCTCCGTGTTATATAACTAGACATAGGCAGGTAACATTTTACGACCCCATAGATCCATCCCCTCTATTGTAAACATGTTTATTGACCATTCATTAAATATCGTTTCTAATCATTTTATTACCTGCTATTAGGATAAATTGAAATTTCTCTCTATAAAGCTTTTTCTAACGAGGATTTCCGTCTTAAATACTTTATTGTTATGCTAACTTTGTTGTACAATTGTTGTACAGTAACACTAAGAAATTATTGAATATTGAAAAGTTCGATTTTAGCTGGCCTAACTGCAATGGTCGGTAGTGTGTTTGAGTTACAGCACGAAATGCATAACGGTAAAGAAAACTCACTAGCTTGTTTTCCTCAAAAAATGGAGTTGCAACTCTTTACCTGTAAACGACAAAGATAGTTACTTAATCTATTTTCTGAACCTATTACTTTACAACTAATCCTATGTCTTTACGAATAAACCAATTAGATTGAATTATGGCTAATAATAGCAGCAATATAAGGTATCTGTGTATAATAATGTTATTACCTGACGGATAAAAACTGTATGCTATAGTCATAAATACAAATCCTCTCAAACCAAAACTTATTTAATGTAACCACAACACTATACTTTACGATAAAGCCACAACGAAAGCAATATTCCCAATGCTTCAATAAAAGTAACAATTGAATAGAAACAAAATACTTTCGTTTAATTAATTAATGTAATTGTATAATACACTTTTTCGACTTAACGATCCATTAATATCGGAGAACAATAGGCGCTGGTGAATCAATAAAAAAAACCTGTTTCTTTTCTATACGTTTAACGATATTTCCAATTTTCGACCAATCATTATTAATTTCAACTCCGATATCGATAGGAACATATTAATTTGTTGATATGCGCTTGATAAATGTGGTATTTTTATTTGTAATTTATGATAAGTGGACAAAAATATGTCATTTTTTTGATATTTTTGACGATACAACAGATCCACAGCTGTCTAAATTGCGCTAAACTTTGATTAAATCACAATCAATAAATAAATACAAAAATGTTGATTGTAATGTTATTTAACGAAATTAAACAAGTTACTACGTAACAATTTCCTGTATCAATTAATTGTAGTGGAATATTGAAACAAAGTGCGTGTACTTTGTTTCAATAAATTCTATTATTTTCATCAGATTTTGAATAATCTTTTATTGTTATTCGAATTCTGTCATTTCGACAATGCCTAATATTAATTCTTTTCTCTTCAACTATTTTATTGAAAACAAAATCATGCGAAACATCATCTACATTTAAAACTAAACATGTTCCGGGTTTGGACCGTGTCATGGTTAATTGAAAATTCGACGTTTCGCCCACTATCAAATGGGGCTTCTTCAGGAGAGGGAAAGGTGGTGCGCAACACGGTAACTGAGCGTGTGAACCATGCCAGAGGAGAAAATTAACTGCTGATTGTGGGCGAAACGTGGAGTTTTCGATTAACCATGAGACGGTTAAAACCCGGAGCACGTTTAGTTATTTCTGCAAAACGCGTCCGCCGTGAGGAAAATATTTTCTCGTATAAAGAAAACGATCGCTCCACATCTAGTGATGTTATATTTGCATAATTAAAGAAATCTTTGAAACAACTTAACGCATCTGTAAACGAACCTTCACAAATTTGTCTAAGCGTGGCAAAATCTGAATCTTTGTCTAAAACGCTTTCAAACTTAATTAGAACACGCTCATTTTTTGCGTCTTCTACCGAACAAAGCTGTGCGTATACATCTTTCACAATTTGCAGTGATTCCTCTAACGACAGTGAAGAATTTTTGTAATTTTTCTATTGCTTGCGCTACTCCGATGTAATTGCTGTGAATAGTTTGTAAATCGCTTTTAACCTGACTATCTTCAAATTTTTTCTGATTTGTTTTGATAGTTGCACATTCTTTTGGATTGAATAATAGAACCACCTTCTTTATACTCCTAAAATATTTATGATAGTAAAATGCCGCTTGTAACTATATTTCCCAACGTGTAAGGATCGGTTGTGGCGGTTCAGGGATATGAGAACACAGTCTGTGAAATTCGCGAATACGTTTTGGGGATTTCAGAAATACTGCTTTTGTACTCGCAATTAGCGCATTCACCTGTGGATAAGATATACGAATCTCCGCCACAAGATGTAGAGCATGAATTTTACATGTAATATGTAACAAGTTACCACACTGATCCTTAAGAGACCGGCCTACAGAAAGCATGGTTGCGGCACCATCTGTCATAAACATTAAGACTTGATCTCTGGATATTTCAAATTTTTCCAATGTACTTAACACCACTTTTGAAATTACTTGGACAGTAGATTCTTTTATTCATCTAGAAGCTCTTAAAACTGAAGATGACGATTGATGTGGTTCAATTTTGCGCATCATAACATTAAGTACAGATCTTTTTTTGCAATCAGTTGTTTCATCCACACACAAGCACACTTTCTTATTCTTCAGTTCAGCCTTAATTTTATTTTCTAAACGTACACGCACAGATGGTAAATAATTTCGTAACGTGGTCTTGCTCGACAGTGTAATATTGGCGTATTTGTTCCAAAATGAAATAAATTTTATTTCATTTTATTTATTAAAAACAGAACACAGAGTATTTCGCTGCTACTATTACGTACGCTGTAGGCGGCAGCGAACTAGATACTGACTAGTGTTTCGCATGCGATGGAGTCCATTCGTTAGCTGCGCCGATGGTGCGCACCCGACTTTGCCTACTCTACTTATGGCCGATTTCGTTTTTGTGCGTTTGTTGAGCCATTTCCGAAGAGCCCCAAAATGTATAGTATATACTCGTATTGCTTATCTTAATCTTACCGGCGTGCAATTTGTACTGTCAATAATTTCATATTACCAAGCTATGTTGGCTTAAAATATGAGATTCTAAAAGTTAAATTACTCTATGTTGGCCACGCTAAGCAAGGAAATCAATTAAAAATAATATGTATATTTATAAATAAAAATAAAAAAATAACGTAAGCCAACATATTAAAATGCTATTAGCTCCATGTAAATGAAAGTAGCATTCCTTATAAAGGATTAAATTCCGCCAATGAAACTGTTTATTTAATTACAACAATAATAATAATATAAACTTATACCATGAAGTAATAAAAAATTAATAATATACGGGAGCGAATACGATGTAATATACAGATAGACGATAGGAGACATATACATAAACAAGAATTTTTACTTTTCAAGTTTACTCGCATTATATCAATCAATGCAATAATTCGATTTATGCAATTTATGCATAATCCATTAATATTTATTAATTCCAAGGTATGTATGTAATTCGCAATGAACTATATTAACAAAAGACTAACAACGATAAAGCATGTAATTATACATAAATACCTAAAAGCTGATTCGATTCACACAAAGGAAAACCAGACATTGAAACAAAAGAAATCAAAACGTATCAAGTATTTGTTCACTTATTGTTTCATACTTTGAAACAACGTGACACATAGGAAAAAATGAATTTCAAGCAGGCTTAAATATTCATTTAAGCACTACGACACTACGAAATACTTCACTATTACGTTTAAAGAATTTGGGTTTCCGGGTTGAAACCGCGTCGTAATGGCCGACGTTTCGCTCTCAACTGTGTGGAGCTTCTTCTTGGCTGCAGCACGTTTGGGCGGTTACAGCCGTTTGAATATCCCAAAATGTCGCCCCTTGAGATGATTAGTCAATATTGAGAAGAAAACAAACTCACAAAAAATCAAGTCGGGAGAATAAGAAGGTTAAGGAGCCACAAAAATATTTGTACTGGCCAGAAACTCGTTTGTTGACATTGCTTTGTGACAAGGCGTATTGTCGTGGTGGAACATCCAGTTGCTCTTGATGCTTGGTGACTCTTTTTCGAATTTTTTCAAGAACCTCTCGGTAAAAATGTTCGTTAATCGTTTGGTTTTGAGGCATAGGTAAGAATAATTCTCTGGCTATCAGAGAGGCTAGCCTCGGAGAAATTTAAGTATGCTATTTCATACTTCGGTGCTTAGTTTCCTCGTCGTACTCAAACACCCAACACTCGTCACTAGTAATGACATGTTTCAAAAAACATTTTCAATCGATTTTAAAAAGTCAAGGTACATTTCGTTCTTGATTTTTTGGTCCCTTCTTTCATCTCCAATTCTTTGGCCAAAATCTGATGAACGGTAATGTGGATCCTCGCCGATCATTTTGACTGTCAACCAACAATCTGAACTCACAAGATTCTGTCGACATTTTCATTGGTTCTTGACGATGAAAACTTTTCGCTGCGTAATCGACTCTCTTTCTTCTGAAAATGCTTTAAACTACCGAAACACCTGGGCTCTTGACAAAACACGATCTTCGTAGATCTGCTGGACTTTCGCAAAAGTTGCACTGTGCCCAAGTCTGAAGCAAAACCTGATAGCACGTTGCCAGTCTCATTGCCTCGTACTGCTCGATATGTGCAATAGAAGAGAAGTTCAGACTCTAACTCTTTTTATACCAAAATACTATTAATTAGTAAAACTACGCCACATCTTTTAAATAAAATTCGCTTTAAGACGGATATTCACAATCTCTCTACCAGATTTCGGCTCCTCGCCATAGAATAATCCTCAGTTAAAAGATATGTTTTCATCCGCATATTTAGAAAATTTAATAATACTCCAGAAAAAATGAAAACAAGTTCTGATCATGTACTTGGAAAACCGCCGTTTTATTTTATTATTCATTTGGCATACGCACAGTGACTTTTTTTCTTTTTTCTGGTAGAATTAACATTTATGTAGGCATGAACTCCTGCTTCCCATTTTTATTTTTTAATCCCGAGTTGGGTTAAAGTGGTGCGCATCAATTTGGTATAACCGGGGCCCACCCTGAGGTTATGCATTTTTTTCTTTTTTGTTTATTTTTTTTCTCTGCAAATTTAAAATGTTTACGCGATAAAAGCATTAATGTATTTGATTTGAAGAGAATAAGTTCCTTTTAAGTTTATGTTCTTTACTTTATTTAAGATTTTATATTTAATCATCCAACCATCGCT
>CACRWH010006700.1:0-12384 GCA_902655005.2 Marronus borbonicus | reverse complement strand
CTGAAAAAATAAATATGAGAAGTTCAACAGTAAATGACATCATAAAGTGATATCGGACAACTGGAACTACAGAAAATCGTGTTCGTCCTGGAGCATCTAGGAAAACAACAAAAGCTGAAGATTTGAGAATCGTATTATTAAGCAAACGCAATAGAAAATTAACAGCGCCACAAATAGTAGCCGAAGTCAATTTCGGCCGTGAAGAACAAGTTTCGGCGAGTACGGTAAAACGTCGACTTCAACAAGCGGACTATCATGGGCGCATTGCCATTCGAAAACTCTTATTACGTCGGGGCAACAGAGCAAAACGGCTACAATGGGCCATTTCTCAGCTAGATTGGTCGTTAGATGATTGGAAACACGTGCTTTGGAGTGACGAGTCAAAGTTTGAGGTTTTTGGGCAAAATCGACGAGTTTATGTCCGAAGATCTAAAACCGAAAAGTAATCCCGGACTGCATTGTGCCTATAGTGAAGCAAGGACGTAGTTCTGTGTTAGTGTGGGGATGTTTCTCCTTTGCTGAGACGGGAGATTTATGCAGAGTGCAGGGTGTAACGAGGAAGGAAAATTATTTTGCAATACTCCAGAATCAGGATTGCGTATAATAGGCCGTAACATTTACACTCCTGCATGACGTTTACATTCCTGCATGACAACGACCCAAAACTGTAATTGTTGCGTAGGTACGATTAGCTATTGAATATTTTGTTTAACGAACGTAAATGGATACGTCCGACATTTTGTATTCTGCTACCTCCCAGGTTATTACATATGTATATCTACTACAGATTTGGATACTGACGCGTTTGCTTACCTTATTGCGCGTTATTTACGCCATAATCCAATGTTATACTAACTTGTTTATCTATTTGTTGGAATTACTAAAACCATTTGCACCGCCTTCAAAAGTGCCGCTGTGCGTTAAATCAGGTACGCGGTTCCTTAGCAACTATGTAAAGGTCATAGGTCAAGATTTGAGCGTTCGATACAATTTGAAAAATTGTATTGTTTTCCAAAAATAAATTTCCAAGTCTCTTGTTATAATAGGTGTTGACGTATTGTTATCTATACTTTACGCCGATCGATGCTGATCTGGTTTAAATACCTTCTACAATAATAAATGTTGTAAAGGCTATGGAAATTAGTGGTTGTAAATAGCTTATCCCAAAATTTTTATGATACATGAACATGTAGTCGAGAACATTCGGAAATACGTGGCTGAATATTATCATTAAGGCTGACTTGGTATTAATATATTGAATGAAGGTCCTAACATCTAAGAACCAGATATCCAATTCAAATGGGAAGTATGTGCGAGTTGTATCCATATGTGTCACCAGTTAAGGTCGATTCTTAAGTAGCAATTTAATGTTTCTAAAAGAGAATAATTGATAGAAGCAGTGTACTTATATGCAATTTATTCTGCCTACCTTATGTGTATATTTTCATAAAGGAATCCAAGAGGTTAACAACAAAATCTAGGTCCATATCTTTTCTATAGGAATTTGATGGTATGCTTGAAACTGTGCTATAGTTTCCTCGATACTGAATAATTAACTAATAAATAAATAAATGTACTAGTTCTGAGATAAACAAATATATTTATTAATGTTTTACAGCGCTAAATATTATCCCATCGTTACTAACCAGAATTTTATAATATCCTAAACTTTATAGAATGGAAATCAAAAAACTCCAACTCTCATTATACAAAGTTTTTTCGTTGCTTATATACTTTAGGTGGAATGAACACCAAAACCGCAAGTTATTCACGGTGAATGTTTGCTTTTTGTGGACAAGTTGTATTACAGAAAGGATGAGAAATATTCCAATATGTAATAATAAGCAATCACAAAAAAGAAACGATGGGAAGGTTGCTAAACATGAAAAGATTAGCACGCCGAAGAAATAAAAAAATTTTAATTAGTATAAAAGGAGACCCTGTAAAGGTGAAAAATCATTTTAATGAATTAAATTCGCTTAATTTTAAAAAACTTATCTTTAAAACTAATTAACGAGAGATATCTTTCCTCTCACAATTTATTAATTGTAGAAAATGCCCGTTTTCCAACTCAATTTACATTTAGTCAATATTTTATGGAAAATAATGTAAAATTTATATATTTTCTTTACTGCATCAATTTCAAGTATTTTTGTCATTAAGCCACTAAACAAACCATTGCCACTATACTTTTGATTACATGATATACACCATATCTCATTTAAAAAGGTAACACCCCAATTTTTGTTTTCAGACGATCATTTTTTTGACATAAAATTAGCCACCCTTTTAACACATTTTAAATTGGATGGTACATCTTTTGAGAGGTCTTTTATTTAAGATAAATACTTTTTTTTTATTTTGATCTATTCGTATTGGAGGTACTTTATGATATATTAACCCCAAGTGGCACATCTTCTAGGGAACCTGTCTGCTCATTACGAACAAGCTTCTCTGTATTGCGCCATTTAAATTACCATAAAAAATGTGGTCCGATTACAATGGTACCAAACGACCCCAAACATTAAGCGACCATTATTATGGAATATGGTTTCGTCTATCCAAATCTTTTTTTTGTCTAATATCCTTTGAAAAATCAGCTATAGTGATCCACTGGTAGCAATTCTCAGTGCAACTGAAAAAGTGAGAGTGAACAGCTCCTCAGTTGCAAATTTTATTTATTTTATTTACATAAAATACAACTAAATTTATGCGACTCCCATTTTACAGTTAAGTTGAATCGACACTTTTCCGCGCACTCCCGCTTTTCTTTAACGCGACAGTTTTTTGCGTCGTGTAGCATTTTACTTACTTCGCCCAGTACTTGCAGTGTCTTTGTTAACGATTGTAAGGAAAGTTGCAGTTTCTTTATCGCGTCAAGTAATCCTGTATTATTATTATTACATCGACAACTACACAACGCTAAATAAAACTAACTGCAAACTCATGCATCACCGATCGGCGGTCACTGCTAGTATTAATTTGGCCCATTCAGCGATTTGATACGCACATATTACAACGGATCCACTCCTGTCGTGTTCCAAAACATTAACGAGCGCCGTTCTTATTATCCAAGCACCCTTGATTCAAAGCTTTTTGGTTTTAGTTGTATCTATATGCGCATGGAAAATCACTTGAAAATACTTCCAAACCCATCTTCTATAAAGAATTATCTAAAGGAGCAAGAAGAACAGCACACCCTGAAAGTAATGACATGGCTCCCACAAAGCCCAGATTTGAACCCTATAGAGTTGTTGTGGGATGAACTGGACAGGAGGATCCGAAAAATATGCCCAACTTCACAAGAACATTTACGGAATATTCTGCAACATGAATGGATTAATATTCCAACAATCCGTTTTAACAAAACTTATCGAAAGAACGCCTAGAATAGTTCGGGCGGTGATTAACAGCAAAAGAGGTTTCTTCGATGAAAAAAAAAAATAATGTTCAGTATGTTATATTAGGTCAGAATAACTTTTTATTTATTTATTTTTGTCTTTTTTACTTGTACATACAATAAAATTGCATTTTGTTTTTAGTTTCGTTTGTTTCTGTAACCTTTTCATGTTTTTTACTAACCGACCGAACTTCTCTGAACGGCAGTGTACAGATTCCACAATTGTGATTTTTAAAACAAGTCAAACCTTTTTTCCCGTGATTAGGAACGTATAAAACAGCTTTGCATTTACAATATCAATAATCTCTAAAAACAATAGCTATATGTTCTTTAATCAGAAATTGCGTTGAATGCGACGCTTATGTCGGAGGAATCGGTTTCTTTCGTGGCGTTTTCTGCGTTAAATTCATTTCTTCTTTGCAATAATTATTATTGAAATTTGTAAATAATTTTTTATCACCTTAATTTTTGTTACAGATAGAAGCTAAAATTATGCATAGAAAATGGCTACCTTTTCTCGCGTTAATTCTGCACTGCGTTCTCTTAATTTATTGCGATACTCCACTAGAGGAATGCTACCACAGTGAATTGGAAGAAGGAGGAACTAAGTTATTATGCTTTAATATCCGAAAAGAGATACCATCTAATTATACGTTTCCCAACGTTACCCAAATGTTTATATTTAAAGCAGAACTGACAACAATTGCTGCAAACTTCTTCGACAATTTTACTAAACATCAAATACAAATGCTCACTGTATCTCACGGTAACTTGTCAACGGTGGATGACACTAGTTTAGACTCTTTAAGCGGTCTAAGGCATCTGAATTTATCATTCAACAAAATTTCAAACATCTCTGAAAACGCTCTACAGAAAAACGATAAGCTTAAGTCCATATCTTTAATGTGGAATGAAATAGAGCAGCTCAAACCAGCTCTCTTTAAAACATTAGTCGACGTAGAATCAATAGATCTAACACGGAATCATCTGAAAAGATTGGAAGAACATCTACTTTTATACAATCAAAATCTAAAATTCTTCGACGTAAAATTCAATAACCTGGTTGAAATATCCAGCGTTATGCTTCATCATCTACCTAAGCTTACAACATTAGATCTATCGTTTAATCACATCGAAAAAATTCCTTCGCACGTTTTCAAATACAATTTTTGTTTGAGAGAATTAAATTTACAGGAGAACAAAATTAAAACGGTTGATTTCGGTCTAACCCATCTTGGTTTAAGTGCATTAAATTTGCTGGGTAACCCTTTGGATATGCAAAATCAAAAGAATCACGATGTATTAAGACAGCTAAAACGCAGTAATATGGTATTAAAGGTAAATGGGCATTTCGACGATGATGCCTCGAAACATACGAAACACAAAAATATTTCATCAAATGAGTATTCTGATCACAAGCACAAAAAGTCTCAGCATGTTTTCCAAACATCTGCAGCTTTGCAATTTATATTAGGTACAATCATTGCTCTATTGATTATCATTTTGGTTGTTTTAAGTACGTTACTTTATTATATCTACATACGGAAGCGGCAGGTATGTAAATAGGTCTGAAAGATTATATGGAAATATTTGTTTTCATGTTTCAGAACATCCATAAACGATATTATCCGGAAAGGGCACGAAGTAATGAATATTTACAAGAAGAAGAATTTGATATACGTTTGAGTATATCTGATGGCAATGCTTTTTTCAAAAATAACATGGAAGAAATTGAGATGGATGACCACAACGAAAAGTGTTCATGCTCAACATGTTTTACTAAACACAGTCGTACTGTAGATACTTGATTTGTTTTCGAAATGTTACGACAAACCATCAACAAGTGTTAGTTTCGTGAAACGAAAACTAAAATGTGTGTTATTGTGATAGAATAAATGAGCTATTTTTGTTAGATCAGGACTGAAATTATACTACATTGACACGTATTCTTGTGATCCAAACTATCCTTGTGCTTCATCATGGGCGTAGCCAGAATTTGGTCACGGGGGGAACCAATTATAGTTGATATTTTGGAGACTTTTATATGACCGGCAATAAGAAATAATAATGATAAAATAACAAACGAACCTGGGAGAGGAGGAAAATCCCTTCCTGACCGCCTTCGGCTACGCCCATGTTCTCCATTGTTATATTTTCTATTTATTATGAAGGAGATAATATAGTTAAAGAAACAACATATTTATATCCTGTTGATCTTTTAAATTATTCCAATTTTTGAAGTATATAAATCAACAAAAAGCTGCTAGTGATGGCTAGTAAAACTTAAAATTGCTAGTTTTTGTTCAGAAAATTGAATAAGCTGTAATAAGTAAACAACTCATAAATAAAATAAAATAAAAAATAAATTTATTTCTAATTATTCTATTTGAAGAAACATTCGAATTTCAAATGTCGCGCGTAACTAGCTTACAAACCTAGTAATTATTATAAATAGTTGGCATCACAGCTTGTATAACTCAGGCTTGCCAAATGCTAAATGTAAAATATAGTTCTTAATTATATCTCTGTAGTTGAGTATTATTTAATTTTAAATATTTTATTCACGAAATGCTGCGTATTTTAACATGATTCTAAGATCAATATTAGTGCTCAATAGGTGTTACAAAAGGTTACCTTTGCCGGAATAAGAATCATTGCATTTGGAGTATTTCTTTATTATTGTTATTGTAGGTTAACCAATAGAACAATTTTCGCACAAAGATGGTTTTCAACTCAAGCTAACGAAAGGGTAGTAGATTTCATAGATATACCTCCTGAAAGAACAAGAAATTTTAGCATAATAGCCCACGTTGACCATGGCAAAAGTACACTTGCAGATAGAATATTAGAATTTACTGGTGCCGTAAAAATAAATAGTGGTCAAAGCCAGATTTTAGATAAGTTACAAGTAGAAAAGGAAAGGGGAATAACAGTTAAAGCACAAAGCGCATCGGTCTTCTATCAGTATAAGGGCGAAACTTATTTATTAAATTTAATAGATACCCCGGGACATGTGGACTTTTCTAATGAAGTAAAGAAGCATATTTAAATAAAGATGTATAATATATATGACGTGTAAATGTTGCAGGTCAATCGATCACTATCTGCTTGTCAAGGAGTGATATTACTTGTAGATGCCAATGATGGGGTACAAGCTCAAACGGTAGCAAATTTTTATCTTGCATTCGGTAAAGATTTAGTAATCATTCCGGTACTAAATAAGATAGATTTGAAAAATGCTGATCCTGATAGAGTTTGTACCCAATTAAAGTCATTATTTGATATTGAGAAGGAGGAGATATTAAAAGTAAGTTTAAATATTTGCTGGTAAGAGAAGCTATTGTTAACTATTTATTTTACTTTTTTCCTTAATTTACCTAAAAATGAATTTTAACAAGTTGAAAAAATAATGAGAAATAATAATTTTTTAAAATGCTTTTAGGTATCTGCCAAAATGGGTACTGGTATTGAAGAAGTACTTAAGGCTATTATAGAACGAGTTCCATACCCACAGGTAGATAAAAATAAAAAACTCAGAGCATTGCTATTTGATAGTTGGTATGATAGATATCGTGGCGTCCTTTGTTTAGTATATCTTACAGATGGAACTATTAACATTGGAAATGAAATATCCTCATGCTATACCAAAAAAAGCTATGAAGTAAAAACACTGTCGATATTAACTCCAAATGAACACAGTGTAATGCAACTGTAAAGTATGAGAATAGCCAATTTCATATAATATATTTAAATTAAACTTTTAGAGTAGCTGGGCAAGTTGGATTAATTAGCTGTAACATGAAATTGCACAAGGAAGCATTAATAGGTGATACCTTTCACAAATCAAATGACAGTGTGGAACCCCTGGACAAGTTTAAACCTGCCAAACCTATGGTATTTGCTGGAGTCTTCCCATTAGATCAGTCACAGCATGTAAATTTAAGAAGTGCAATAGAAAAGCTATGTCTAAATGATTCTGCTGTATCTGTAGCACCTGATACAAGGTTAATAGAAGTACAAATTATTCAATCACTTCCAAAAACAAGATAATTACAGTCCCGCTCTGGGTCATGGATGGAGGTTGGGTTTCCTTGGATTGCTGCATTTGGAAGTATTTTCCCAGAGATTACATCAAGAATATGATACCGAATCTATTTTAACTGCGCCATCAGTTACATATAAAATAAAGTTAAAACCAACGAAACAAAATATCAAAGATGGTACTGATATTGTGTATGTAAATAACCCAGCACATTTTCCTGACCATATCACAATACAAGAGTGTTTCGAGCCAATGGTGATAGGTAAATTTTTATTTTCACCTAAATAATTTATATTCAGCATTTGAATCTTTAGGTACAATTATTAGTCCTGACAAATATTTAGGGGCTATAATGTCTTTGTGTATGGAAAGACGCGGCATTCAAAGGAATGCTGCAAATATAGATAATAATCGAATAATGCTTCAGTATGAGTTACCATTGTGTGAGATTATTGTAGATTTTCATGATTCCTTAAAAACCATATCATCAGGATATGCAAGTTTTGATTATGAAGATAATGGATTTAAATCAAGTGCTTTAGTTAAGGTAAGCATTAAAGAAGAATGTTTTATTGATGTCCTTTTGAAATAAGCATATTTCAGTTGTGCATATTATTAAATAGTGTTGCTGTTGATGAATTGAGCAACATTGTACATATAACTAGAGCTCAGACAATAGGAAAGAAGATGTGCATTAGGCTTAAAGACATAATTCCAAGACAATTGGTCCAAATCGCCATCCAAGCTGAAGTTAATGGAAAAATTTTAGGAAGGGAGACACTAAAAGCATATCGAAAAGATGTTACTGCAAAATTGGTAAATATACCTTTTGCATGCAGTTTTATTAGTAACAAAAACTAAAGAATTAAATTTCTATTCTAGTATGGCGGTGACGTTACAAGAAGAATGAAATTGCTAGCACAACAGGCGGCGGGAAAGAAAAAGATGCGTTCTGTAGCAAACATTTCCCTACCTAGAGAAACGTTTATAGATGTTCTTAAGAAATAAATATTTTAATTTGTACTTTTAGTTTCTCTTTTAATAGAAGAGCGATTCCTCAGAATTTTGTATTTGTACAGAATGTCTCGAAGCATGGCGTTACTTTCGAGCAGATCGCACTGCTTGCGAAATTGACTCGTCACTGCCCCCTTTGTCTACGCTCGTGGTTAGCACCAGGATTAACCGGTAGTAACACGAGTACCGTGTAATGACACGAATAAGCACGAGTGTCGCTACAAAAATTTAATCGTTTTCCCTGCCTTGCCCAACATTGGACGAGTGACATTGGCGCTAATTTGCTCCAAGAGTGTAAAGCTAGCTAATTCGACGTTTTCCCCAACAGTAACACGAAATGATGCAAATACTTCATAGACGAGTTAAATATTTCTCAAAGTAGTTTTCAAATCATTTGAACTAATTTGTGATCTAAATATCATTTTACTTTCTGTTGGTTCCGCTATTACCACTATTAGCTAATTTCACTTTGATCATATTTATACCCTCTTGTTGGTAACCCTGCAGTACTTGAGAGAGAGAGGATTTAAGTGTGCAGACGTGTACTGATGTATCCGATATCTTGACATATTAAAACCGGCAAGAATAAATCGGCTCGTTTATTAATTAATAAAATGAAATGTGCTTTAGTTTTCGTGGCCCTATATTCGTTTTGTTTCTACTATGTAGGAAGTCAAGTTCGTAAGCCAGTAAGTTCCAATATGTTGCATTCTTTTTATTTTAAGTAATCTTATGAACATAACCTATATATTTTTTTATCAAGGGAATATCGATGGCAGAGAGGGTGCAACAATTAACGGAAATGGCAAATGTTAAACCTGTGCTGAAGTTTAACGGCAATAAATTTCGTGATTATGTAAAGGCGACACCTAGAAATTATTCTGTAATTGTTATGTTCACCGCAATGGCACCTCATAGGCAATGTATGGTTTGCAAACACGCTCACGATGAATTTGTGATAGTCGCCAACTCGTTTAGATATTCTCAAGCGTATTCGAATAAGCTATTCTTTGCAGTTGTCGATTTTGACGAAGGTTCAGATGTGTTTCAAATGGTAAAACAGGTTTTCTATTCAGAATAACTGCAGTAAATATTTGAAAGTACTTTTTAGATGAGATTGAATACAGCCCCGGTGTTTATACATTTTCCACCCAAAGGAAAGCCTAAGAATTTAGATACTATGGATATCCAAAGAATTGGATTTTCAGCAGAATCAATTGCTAAGTGGATTAATGAAAGAACAGATATAAATGTAAGTTACAAACATCTGTAAAATAATGAAAAAATATTGTATATTTTCAATAGATTCGTGTATTCCGTCCACCAAACTATTCTGGCACGTTAGCATTGGTCGTCTTGTTTACACTAGTCGCCGCAATTTTGTATCTGAGAAGAAATAATTTGGAATTCTTATATAATAAGAATATGTGGGCTACTGGTGCACTATTTTTCTGTTTTAGTATGGTATCGGGGCAAATGTGGAATCACATAAGAGGACCACCGTTTGTACATAAAGGTCAAAACGGACAAATTGCCTATATTCATGGATCTTCTCAAGCTCAATTTGTTCTTGAAACATATATTGTTATGGTTTTGAGTATCCTTGACATTTAGTTTCTGTATTAATGATGTTTCGTTGTCGAAACAGGTGTTATTCCTTAACTTCCACACAGATGGAGCTATTGTTCTTGGTATGATTTTGTTGACAGAGTCTGGTAACCGGAAACGCGATCCGAAAAAGAGGAAGATATTAGCAGTAGCCGGATTAGTTCTAGTTTCTGTATTTTTCTCTCTGATTTTGTCTGTATTTAGATCAAAAACGCAAGGCTATCCATATAGGTAATAGATCTTCAGTTGAATGCAAAATCGTATTTCTAATGATCGTGCATTTCTGTTTTAGCTTTTTATTTAAATAGAAGATTTTATATTTTGTTCACAGAAGAAAGTTTGTTACAAAACGTTTGTACAAGTTACACAGGAACACCTTTTTATATTAATTTATATCAGAAGAATTTATATTTGGAAATTGTTTATTTTCTGTCTGACTTCAAAATAAAGTGTTGTGTTAATAATGTAAGATTATTTCATTGTTTTCGTTTCATTTTTTAACCGATATTTATTTATATGCGGTCTAAAACAATATAAATAGAGTAAATTTTCACTTTGTATACCTCAAGTTGCCTTTTTTATTTTTAAACTATTGAAAAAAAAAATAGCGCAGTATTTCATGAAGGACTGAAATAAATTGCAAAAGTGTGTTTAATCATAAGTGTAGTTTAAACATTTTTCAAAAGGAGATGAATAGAAACACCGATCTATTTCAAAGTTATCTGAACTACCTACAGAAAATGTGTATTTAAAAAATATATAAAAAATAAAAAAAACGCCTAAAATGAATAAATTAACCGTAAAATATACTATCGGCAATCCATTTATCGTAGAAAACTGTTGAAAAGAATGATTGCACATCCACTAAGTTCATTGGGAGCAGTTACGAAGGAAGACCGCCTTTAAAACGTGGATAGAGAAATGGATTGTAATTACTGTCGCCAAGCTAAACCAAAATGCTTAATAAATTCCTTACATGTGTGTATATAACATATGTGATGTCAAGGTCGCGTGTCGTTTCTACAATACATATGAATAATGTTGAAAACGATTGAGTTTATTAGATAGTAACATATTTATCAATTTATATTCTGATATGATATAATTACTGATAAGATGGGGGATACTTGAAGAAATATAAATGTGATGCATTCATCGCTGGTATCAATCAATAGCTGGAGTGATTATAGTCTACATCATACATATAGTATTTACGAGTATTCACCAATGTTTGTAGGTGATTTCCTTTTTTTCCACAACAGCGAATTTGTCACCTATCATTTATTATTACCATAACGAACAAAAATGTACATTTATTTACTAATTTCATAACTCAGGCAGCTATTTTTTCAGATGCATTAGAGCCCCTGAAACAAAACAGTACTGTTATAAAGATATCTAAAATAATTATCATAAAATAAATATATCATAATAAATAAAATTAAAATAAAAATAAACATGTCTAAAAAATGATAGTTACAATAGAATTTTTAAACTTTAATTCATCTATTGTTTTCTCTCATCTTCTACATATCGCAAATGCTTTATATCAATAATATACTGCATTTATTTTTTGCATATTGCCAATGATCACATGATTTACGAGTAAACTCCAATATTATCTAATTTAACTTAGAAACTAAGCCAAAGTACTAACATCCATGGGAGAATTTCGTTCTTGGGAAACATCCATTTCTATCTCGTCCTCATCTTCCTCATCGTGGCTCTCTGATTCTTCATCATCCTCGTTATCATCTTCATCGTCCTCCTCTTCCTCTTCTTCTAAATTCTTGAAAAATGTTGTTATTTAAGTAATGAGCGTAGTTTCGGATATTTTACCTTACTTCTGTAACAATTTTGCCGATAGGTGTTAAGTCGCTGTTTCTCTGAGCTATTGAAGATAACTGGCAAAAAAATATTGTGTATTATTGAGATATGGAAACATAAAGAGATAATTTTCAACAATACCCATTTTTGATGTTCTTGTTCCAATATTGCTACTTCATTCTCATCGTCAAATGGCTGGTCTACTGTAAACCAAGACGGATCTAATAACTTCGGTGTTAGCTTAGGAAACATAGACATGGTGGGATTAAAATGAGATCTATATATATATATATATATATGTATATAAATAGACTTGTTAAAATAAATCAGTTAATATGAAGACTTCGGAGACACTTTGTTGTTCAGCTTCAACCTTTTCAACGGTTTTGTTTTGACACATTGGGAACAAAGTTGCAATTGCATAAAGAAAAATACACTAAAATATATTTTTATATTACTTCTAAATACGAAGTCCTACATTTAACTCAAGGCT
>CACRWH010006699.1:0-12396 GCA_902655005.2 Marronus borbonicus | reverse complement strand
GATAGTCAGCGAAACGTCAAGTAAAATATTAACTACACGACATCACCCGAAAGAGATTTCTACATTGGTACTTACAGTTGGTCAATGTGACCTTCAATTTAATTTCCATTGGGAGGGTTTATTTCTAAAAATTCCTTATCGAATTTTTATTTTTATTTATTGCGTCCGGCGATTAATTTATTCATATTCACTGTTACCTAAACGGCAAAATTTGTTTTTTTTCGTCTCAAAACGTATTAATAAAGATTTTAAATAATTTATTTCACTATGCTTTTCTAGGCAAAAGGCATGAATAAAAGCGTGTTTATGACGGAAAATTAAAAATCTATTACGTTGAAACGTTTCCTGTTTTCGCGAAACACAAGGGGCTGGCCGGCCGAATCGTGCCTAGGGGCGGCGCCATAGGTAAGTCCGCCACTGTATGTATCTGAATTGCTTGGCTAAACTTTACTAACGTGATGTATGGAACAAAACTCTATAAGCCTGTGCAAAAATGCTTCCTTAAAAAATTACCGGCGAATTTTAAAATTACGAATAGTCGCTAACAATTTCTATTAAAACAATAAGAACAAATTTCGATTTGTTATTAATATGGTTAAATGTGCTGCGAACAGACGTTAGAGTAGTTGCTGGGAATATCCTTCTCTAGCAGCAATACGGGTTTCGCATCGTCGAACCATTGATGGACGAACTTGCTCAAGCATCCCGGATTATACAAAAATATGTTGTACTCGGTCGCGAAAGCCTTCTAAGGTAAGAATCGGTGTACAGTAAACACAATTTTTTTCGATAGCCTCATAAAAAATTATTATTTGCAATTTTGAAATTCGGTTGCAGTTGAAATTATTTAAGGAAGAATTTTTGGGCTCATGTTTATAAAAACAGCGGTAATACAATAGTCGTGGTCTAGCGTTCGTTGTTACGTCCCGATATTTATGGTATATCATATAGCATCGACATTCATAAGGATAAAAGAGGGGAAGATTAAGTAACTAGGTTTATAGAAACTTTGTTTATAGTTTTATTCTATACATCACGCTGCTAAAGTTTGGCCAGGCAACTCAGATACACCTGTATAAAAAAGACTAAATACATATTTAGATCCATAATGCTATTACATAAACTATAGAAGCTGTACTTGCAGGATATTAATAATTTTAAAAATTTACTGAAATTCACTATTGCTTCGAAGACCTAAATTGAACTATAATAAGTTAATAAACGAAACAAATGAATTCGCATATGTAAACATTAACTTGATAACCCTATTTGCAAAATAGCGACGTAAGTACAAGGACGCTAAATTTGGCAGCATGAGATCCATAGAGTTCCGTATCTCGTTATTATTTAATCTATGGTAACGGTCTATTTTGTGCAAATAACCGTTTGGCAAGTGTCAAACATGACGTGAGATGAAAATTTGAGTGGATATTTTATCAGTTTTTATTCGTAGATTTATAAATTGTAGCGTAGACTGAAAATGTTTAACATTGAACGATGCAGTATGTACGTATTAGATTAATTTTTATATAGAATTTACGGAATGAAGTTTAAAGCACATGAATTATCTATTAATATGATAAATACCAATCAAAATATACTATTCATCTCTACAATATTAGCATTGTGCGTTTTGTCGTTTATGCACATATTCCTATTTCCGCTGTATGATTTTCATGGAAAACATACATTTTTGAAAACATTCAACGATTTTGAACAAGGGATATGTATTGGTAATATGAAACATAAAAACAGGAAACCACTTAGGAGATATCGAAGATGTCCGCAGTATGGTATTGTTACAGTAGAACAAGGTGGACGTCTGGGAAATCAAATGTGGGAATATGCAAACGTATGGGCAATAGCAAGACGAACAGGATTGGAACCCTATATTCCTGAATGTATACGATTGAAGATGGACTTAGTTTTTGAATCATTAACTGTGCCAACGTTTGAAGAAATTGGACACTGTCCATTTAACATAAAGAGATTTGTGAGATCTTTGGATGCATGGAATTATACAAATCAAAGTATTCTTTTGCCAAAATATTCAATATTTTCAGAGGTAGTTTTAACTTGGGTCCAAGATATCATCCAGGAATTTACAATTAAAAAGAAATATATACAAAAAAGCCAACAAATATTGTTAAAAGCTAGTAAAGGTGCATTAAATAGTATATTCGTAGGAGTTCACATACGAAGAACAGATTATATTGGATACTTACTAAGGAAATATGCAATTCAGCCAGCAGGTATGGAGTTCTATTTAAGCTCTATGAAATATTACGAAGATAAGTTTAAAAACACTATATTTATGATTGTAAGCGATGATCCGGTATGGTGTCACAAGAAGTTTGGTCATATCAAGCACGTTTATATTGCAAGTAAAAATGTGCCAAATTCTGCTGCTCTTGATTTGGCTATTTTAGCATCTTGTAATCATAGTATATTTGATTATGGAACTTACGGTGCTTGGGGTGCTATCTTAGCAGGGGGCGAAACTCTTTACTTTAACTTGACAAACCATGCTTCCATTAGAATTGGACAGCTACTTCCAAATTGGCATGCTATGCAATGATTCTTTTTTTTAACCGGTCAGTATTATACAGTATTAAATGTTTTTTTAAGTATCTTGCAAATGTTGCACAAGTTTAATAGATGTATGTATGTTATGTATAATTCTACATAATTCTACATTTAGCTTAAATCTGCTGTAGAAGACTTGATGGCTCAGTTTCTATTATTGTAGTTGTAATTTATGTATTGAAACATCACTGTTTATAGAAATTTTTGAATAGAAAGCTAATGTCAAATGGACTGCTAGATTTTTTCTCAAAGCGGATATTTCGTTCATTTTATCCTACATGATGTCACAATACTAACAATTACTACAGAAAATATGTATACTTGCATGTTTTAAACCATTACTCCACCATATACATTACCGGCATAAATAAGGGATCACTCACTTCTGTTTCACTATGTTCTTCCATTAGTTTTTTTTCTGCTTCATTGATTGTAACTGAAATATCTGTTTCTATGTTGCTTTTTAATGTCTAGTAGCTTCTATTAATTGAGAATACTTTCTTATAAGACTTTGGATTAGGATCAGTTTATAATGTATATCGAGTGTCTGTTTAAGGATAGGCAGTGGCTATATCTCAGCAATCGTACGTCCTGGCGAAAAAAAAATCAACCATAAAAGTGACCAAAAGCGTTTGATTAAAAATTGTGTTTATTTTTGGAATTTGCCGTTAGAGTAGTATAGTGTGTGGTTATGTCTATCATATCTTTCATATCTGAAAGAATTCGCGATGCCTTTGGTTTGCCTTAACGTATTGTTCAGAACTTGGATTCGTTTTAAAGAGAAATTTAAGAAGATTAAGATATCTTATTCAGTTGAAGTTTTAAATTAAATGGAAGAGTATATTGCTTGTGAATTATTATTGATAAAGACTTGGATAAGAAGGGAATGGCGAAAACCGGTTCCAGTCTATTTTCTTTTCGGAGTTATAACTTAGCAAATGTTAAAATTTTTTTTATGGCAACTTACTATTTTTGAAATTAACGCAACGATTAAAGGACTGGCCGATAGGTTAGAGGCAGACGGAGTAGCCATAAAACAACGAGTGAATAAAGTACGTAATGTCAAGTTATAATTTCAAAAGAATGTAAATCGTAATTTCCGGATTTCGCAATTTTCTTCGATTTCGAGTCTTTATCAATAATAACTCGCAATGAATACACTTAAATTTTCGGATGGAAGGTGTTATCTGAAAATTTAAAAACGAATACAAATAAAATCTTTAAGAGGCGCCTCAAAGTGCTAGATTAGAGAAACATTTGCTCTAATTGCAATTCGCAAATCAGATATGATAACTTTGCACCCTCACATTATTTGAAGGAATACGTCGTTAACCCCTAGTGCATAGATTACATTCGTGAAACATTCGAATAAGGTTGGCTCATTTTATGCGCCATCCAATTTTTTCCAATTGTAGGCTGATTTATTAATTTTTTCATTCATTCTTAAAATTGCACAAAAACACTTAAACCTAAAGAGTTTTTTTTGTATTTAACTCTACCCATAGGTTGTAGATAAAAAATAGTTAAACCAGGTTCGCCTTTGCTGAGGTGGCAACGCTTTCAAACTTGAAAAACTTGCAATTTTTATTATAATTTTATTTATATGTTGTATACAATTGTTTTTAACTCTACTACAAAGAACACACCATGGAGAGATATTTTTTCGTCTGCCGGCGTTGTTGAAGTGCACTTTATAAGTGTACTAGCTAGATTTTTCAAAAAGAGCCTGCGAGTTAGACAGAAATCTGGTTTCTTAAAATTGAGCAAAACTTGGGCATTAATACGCCCACCTATATGTTTTTCTGGCTATTGTGTAACCTGCATAGGGGTGATCTAGAACATGAACTACTTTATTTCAATTGTCTATAATGGGAAGAGGTTTTTGAGTTTCTCCATCGATAATGTTGTCAAGGGCTGTGGCTCAAGACTTGTTTTTGTCATGAGAGAAACTTTCGTGATTTTTTTTTATTAGTGATGTACTGGGCTGATTAGTGATGGATGGATTCACCGCTCGTGAATAGGCTCGGGCTTCTTATGTATAGTGAATTGTTTCCTAGGTGTGAAGTGATTTTCCAATTTTTCACGAAACCTCAAGAAATAGGTGCTAATTTATCATTCTTTTTTCGAATTGGCCGTGTCGATTTGTCGTTAAATCTAATTGAACTCGATACAAATTTGAATCTGGCTAAAGTCATTGAGGCACGTAACATTGCTATTTCACTACATTTGCCTAAGCTTTTCTTTGTTTCAATAAAAACAAAATTCTGATAAAAGCCAGTCCTCCTTTTGACGTTTCATTTTTGCTTTTTTTTTAACATTCTTTAGGATCTAGTGAACCTTTTTTTATTTTCAATGTGCGTGTTGGTATATTTCACTATTTCGTCGACCATTTCTTGATTTATAATCTATTCGGGTACAGAAATTGCATCACGTCCTCACAATTTTTACCGGTCGGAAGAATTTTTTTAATGTTTTTTTAGGGGTTTTACCGAACTTGCCCCGAACCAGGGTTTTTTTTTTCATTCGTACTCTTGCGAGAATTCTTTTATATTTTTCCTCTTCACTCTCTTTGATTTATGTTTTCTTTATGAAAAATTCTTCCTCATCTAGTTCTTCATTTCTGCCGGAAACTGGAACGTCTTCTTCTTCGTGAACTGGATTGTCTTTCATTTCAATCTTGGAATCTGTTTCGTAGTCACTGTGTTGAGTCACCTCAGCTTCGTCGATACCTGATGCATCATCAAAATAGCTGCAAACCGCTCTCAAGGGATAAGTTTGTGCCAAATCATGATAGTCAGATTGGCGTATGCAACGCTCCATAGGATAGGATGCATTTGCGCGTGACTAGACCAAACAAACTGTTGGAAGGCCAATTAGAACTGTTGTAGCATGTTAGGGGGATGTTGATAAGAGATTAGAGAGGTTTAGGCGAAGTTTTTTATTGGGTTTATCAAAACATTTAGTGGCGAACATTGCACGGAATACCTGTGCCCTAAAGGTTAAGTATTAAGATAAATTCATGCGATATCACGTAGCGCATGTATTGAGAGTAATATCAACTTACCATTCCATTTGAATTTTTCGAGAAGTTAGATTTTTGTTTCAAATCGCTAGAAATTGCCTTTGTTGATATAGAGTCGATATACATACTTAGATGGGCACTTGGTACTGTATTGTCTGTATTGCACTACAGTAAAAAAACAGCTGACGAGAGCAAGTTTAAGAGTGCGTATTGTTATTCGAAAGCTTATTAGAGTAACAAACTCGTAAAAAGAGGCTATAATCGGCGATAGACTATCAACATTCGAGGTGTTGAAATATGGAACGTATTATGGGCAAACGAATCGAAATTTTGAAATATTTGGTAGTAGTGAGCGCTATTGAGCAGCTTATACCAAACATTTGTACCCCATATTGTTTGAAAATTTGTTTTCCTAACCCATATTGTATTTTGAACTGATCAGTAATTAAAGTTGTGCCGATTAATATCGCCGTTATTGTGAAAACGAGATTCATCATTCCATAAAATTCTATCTAAGAAATCAGATATCTCCAGTCTCCTATTAATCGTCATTTTTAACATAATTCTCGCGATCCATATGTTTCAGTTCTTGTTTTTGCTTTATTTTTAGCGCGTGTACAAAAAAAGGAGGTTATAAGAGTTCAGTTACAATTTCGGCAACAAACTTCTATGCATGTGCAAGTCTGTTCTTGAAACTCGTGGCAAAATTCAATCCAAATCCATTTGATTCAGCAATGTGACGTCACAGATGCCATCTAAACCAATTTGTTGAATTTTGAAACGCACGTACATGGTTGTTTAGTATTTGGCAGTGTTAGCTATAGCTACTTATTTTCCTGCTATGTTTCGCGCACAGAGGTCTAGAAAGTATTCAGCTGAGGTGTGTATTGTTTCCCAATGGTGTAAATAGTTTGATAATTTCAACGAATAAATTGAAATAAAAATTAAATGATAATATGGTTGTAAAGCGAGAAACTAGTATTGTCAGAGTATCTGATGAAAAATATTACGTGCCATTATTTTTTTTTTTTTGCTATTTTTTGGACCACCTGTGTGAATATTATAAGATGCACTTGTAAGCACATCAGCTTTTTGATCAGCTTAATTGATTGTACATACCGCATGTAAATAATTTGCATCAGGGCACCTGACCCTTAAAGTCGACCGTTTTCCAAATATTTACAATAATGTTAAAATATTAGCATTTGTATCGCTCTTATTGAAATTAAATATTTCAGAATGTCGTGACGATTAAGGTATTTGTTTTTGCGGGACGAAATAAAAGGTCATGCGTACCACACCTTATCGTTATCCTTACTAAATTTTATACAGGGTATTCATACATATAGATATTTTGTATTGGAAAGGAAATTCTACATTGATTCATATTAGGATTTGATATATGTACATAGTTTTGATAGTTTTCAAGATATTAACGATTCTTTCTTTAAACCGTATACGATGGGTTAATGTTTTACAATAGTGAGCCATGCAAAGAGTGGTATAGCATTCATTCTGTGAAAATTCGCGGTGTTTGACGGTTATTGATGTTAGATATTCGATGCGTTTAAAGAAAGAATTGTTAATGCTTTGAAACCTATTAAAAATAGGTGTATAAGTGTTACCACGATCCGCTTGAAGAAAAGAGGTTTCTTTCAATTTGAAAATATCTACATTTGGAAATAATTTATGAACAGCTTGTATAAAATCTAGTAACGATAATGATAAGGTGTGGTACACATGACCATTTTGTTCCACAAAAGTCCATACCTTCATCTTCATTACATTCTCAAATACCTAATTTCAAAAAGAGCGGTGCAAACGCTAAAATTTTGAACTTGATTATAAATATCTCTGACCGAAGGATATGATGCCCTAATTATTTACATGCAATGTGTACAATCGATAAACTAATAAAAAGTACACCCTTGTATTTAAAATAAGAAAGTTGGTAACCACCTCCGGTTCAACGGAAAATGTTTCATAGTCGAAAATATTTTAAATTAAAAGGTCACATGCTGTAACTATCTATTCCAAAATGTCAGAGTTCCATTCGTAACATCATTAAGACTTCTAACTTCTATTGGCCGAACATCTGGGACACTCGGTATAATAGTTTTGCAAAATGTTACAATTGCAAGATTTATTTACAGATGAAACGTAATATTTAGGATACATTTAAAATTGTAAACATGTAACGCATTTGTTTTACCTAAGGAAATATACTATTTACTTTGCACCAAAGTTTATTTAGTACGGTGCAAGATTTAAATAGTTTCTAGAACGTACAAATATTTATAATTTTGTGATATTTTTCATGTGGAACATTATCAAGACACAACGAACCAAAAGTGGATCTTAGACATGTGTATTTTATGACTATAATTTTTGTAGGTTTGATATACATAAACGTAGTGCAAGTCGAATCTGAGTTGGTTATTTTTTTTTATTTGGTCTACTTTCTTATTATTTTTTTAATAGTATCCGGTGATTATTTCTGATTATTAGTGAAAATATTTGCTGTTTATTGTAGGGTGCATGTAACTTCAATGTTTTTTGAATAATTCAATAAATATTGCAAATTAGTTGTGTATGCAAAATGTCGTAGTTTAAAACGTAATTACATGCGCAAACATGTCCCATGTATGACATTTAATTTATTGTGCTAAACCGTACTGTTACAACAAGAGTACATTATATACTTTTTGTTTCTTATATAACTAATTAGCATAATTACCTGATTACACACAGATATGTAATAGTATCTAGTTTTTTTATATCTAATTATTAAAGTATGAGTACGAATTGCATTTATTGCTATGCCAATAACAGTGTAAATATCTGGTTATGCATTTAATACTTGAATAAATGTACTAGGTTTATGTAATAGAACTGCAAGTAAAATTTAAGTGATTGTTAATAATAATCAACAGAATATAAATGCGTTACACCTAAAATTTATTTACTACGTAGCTCTAAATATACAAAAGAAACTAAATATTTTGCTAAGCTATTTATAATTTATACAATTCTGCCTTTTTATGTAATCATAACGAGGATCATCGTATGGGGAACATGTTCATGTAAAATATTCATATATAATTGTATAATGTAAGAGCAAATCAGTATATATAGATATATTTGTGAAACCAAGGCAGTTATTATATTCTCTCCGTAAATATAGCTAAATATACCTTGAGAAGTTGGAGTATAGTAATTTGGTAGGGACCCTAATGTTTTCTTTAAATAAGTGTGTAAATGTAATATTTATATATGTAGCTACTACACACATGATTATATCTAATATGTAGACAAAATCCATTGAAACGTCTATGTACAATTATAATAGAAGTTACTATTGGTATTTTTCTAACTTTTTCATACAAGTTGTACAATCAATCTTCTAAATTTAACAAACTGATACATTTCTCTTATTTATTTTAATTTGTTATTTTATACCAACTTTTGGCAACTGTGATCTATCTTTAAGTGCCAAAATTATTGATTTTGGTTATAATCCAAGATATCTAATATTTAAAAATATACATTTATAAAAACTTGATCTTTCTGTGATAACTTTATGTATATTGTAGTGTTTCTAGATGTAATAAATTGTCGATGAATATACATATATCATATTTGTTTCCTTTTGTATACAAGTACAAGTAATGGACATAGTAAATTACGTAAAGTCAGTGTAAATATCGTTAACTAGATAATCCGTTAATTAGGAATAAACAAATGTACTTAAAAATTGTTGTAAACAAAAAAACACTTAATCTTTGAACGCGCTTTTCGCAGTCACTGATTTTTCTTTTCAGAGAGGCTTCAATCTCTATCGCACGGACCTTTTTCTAGGCTGTATCATGTTAAACCCTGCTGACAATCTGTTAACATGATGGGTTATTTATTACCATATTTTATGCGAAAGTCGGACACAACATTTGTGATTGGCTTAAAAGTAAAGTTCCTTTTATGAAAGTGGCACTTTGCAGTTGCATTAAATTAAGTTATGCGAACTGGTAGGTGGTAAGAAAATTTTACTACTAACAAAGATACAAACGTGGGCAGTAGATGACCACTCATGATCTAAGGTAATGCATCGGAAAATACGAACACATCCCACACCATATATAAGTAAAATGGGAAAAATCATATAAAATCAATTGCTCTAATCGAACTTCAAAGCTGGACAAAATTCGGCGAGAACCACGTGATCAACTTCACCCCGTTATTTAGTGCTTTTTCACAAAAATTATAAATGGAACCACACAAAAAGTAAATATTTACATTCTTTTTGTGGGCAGCTTGTATTGAATATATTCCTTATCATCTTGAGCGGTTAGGACCCAGCCGAGTTTCCATAGATTCTGCTGTGCAATTTTTTGATTTCACGTATTAAAAATACAAATTAAAAAAATGTTGCTCTTCACTTTTTAATAATCATAACTCGCATCACCGGGATCACGATTCTTTGTTAGTCGGCTGTAGAAAACAGTTGATTGCGTTCTTATACGCATTAAAAAATATTAGAAACCCGGTTTGATCAACTTCAACCATACATAGCCTCTACGTAAGCGTATCGAACAAGATTCATTTCACTCAACTATCCACTTTTGCCGAAAGCTGCATCTCTGATGCAAATGCAATGGTTACTTGTCAAGGAATTAGATTCGTTGTTCCACTATTGTATTGTGTATCGGGCAATATATTTTCACCGCCAATTTTTTTCTTCGAGGTGTACGTTTCAAATTGAACAAACGATCACACAAGTAGCACTGTCCCCTAACGCATATACATGCTCTAGATGAATGACTTCAGTACGCCAATGCCATGTGATTCATAGTCGATAGCGGAAGTTGTCGGTTCGCAGCCTTGCGATTATTTATTAAAAAATGTGCCATAAATTAACATTGTTTTAGAAAAGCATTTAATATGCCGAATTCCAATCAATCGCATACATACTACAATAATGTAGACAAATCCAGTAATACTAAAGGTATTACCAATAAATGTTTATTTTGCTTGGGATGTTAGATAGCTTTGGTAGTTGTAAAGAGAAACGTTTATTCTAATCAGGCTACACAAAATGGGAACTACTTAATTAACGTATTTACTATACATCTATATCTTTCAATCATCGGAGTGTAAATTTCAGCTGCATCTTTGTATGGTCGGCATAACAGCTTAGGTTCTGGAAGTGATAATCGAATGTCTGTATCTGATTGTGAATTCCTTAGCAAACCATGCTTGGCCTGATATGCTGCTCCGAGTACAGCAGAGTTAGCAGCAACCTAAATGTGAAAAATAGATTCATAAATAGACAAACAATAATTTTGGTAAATACGTACCAGAACGTACACTGGTGCATTAAAGACATCCGATAAAACTTGCAGGATTGGTTTATTATTGGAAGCGCCGCCAGTAGCAAGTATTTTAGTGTCTTCCCCTAAAAATAAAGGAATCGTTAGTGTTTATTTAGGAAAACGTCTTTTATGTGTATTTTTAGTATATATATATATTGCAGTATTTTTTATTAAAATAGAAGACCGGAATATAATATATTAAACATGAATAAAAGAACAATATATTAAACTTTTAATACATATGTTATTCATATAAATATTGTGAAAATAGCATTCTTTCCAATTGGAACTAACAATACAATATATTAGCAGTAAATATAATTTTTACTTAAGTCAAGAATATTAAGATTAAGAATAATAATTAAAGCAAAAAAGAGATATTAAATGAAAATAGGTTTAATGTTAATAAAAAAAAAAAGAAATACATACAGGTGGTCTAAATTAAGTACATACTTTTTTTCCGCCGATTATAATCGTGAATTCGGAAAACAATTGAATATCGCGTTTTTGAGTTTGTAGACAAAATAATAACAGACCATCTTATTATTATTTACCATTTAGCAACCAAGCGTGCTATTGTTGCTGAATTTGGAATAGTGCGATTGCGATATCGCTTTGATTAGAGCAGAAAGCTTGGAGATAGTTTTGGTGACATTCACCTATAACAAATAGATATTTAATAAAATGTACTCTAAAAACCTAAAACTAAAATTGTATCAACTGTCTTAGATAGGTTATACACCACCATTGCAGATGCGTAACTTGAAACAAATATCTTTATATCAATATCAATAGTGATAAAATGTAATTTTTTTCTATAGCTTTTAGATGTTCAATAGCAGAGTACCATGCCTATATGGCTCATCTAATGCCCTCGTTGACAATGTCAATTCCATTTAATTTTGTATCTAAGCGTGCAATTTAATCCTCTTTTTACATTATTTTACTCACCTTTAATATACCTTTAATAAACCAGTTCTATTAAGCTAGCACCAAAAAGTACTGATTTAAATTCTGAACGAAGGCAATAAACTAACAATAACAACATAGATTTTTCTTGTACTTTGTTTGGCGTTTGAGTAAATCAATAGCTAACTTAATAGAAACAACTTTAATTGTTCATTTAATTAACGAATAAAGCGGGCAAAATTTTGAGCTGTTTCGGTCTATTTATTTATTTCGTTCTACAATAACTTTTTGTTGAAAAGTCGCATGTATAAAGAAATAAATACATTAAACTGAAACTATTCAAAATATTTGGCCGTTTTATTCTTCAATTGATTTCGGAGCATTGAGACTATTTTTAACTTGGATAATTTAGATCCACCAAAATGTCCTCCGAATATTTTCATTTCTTTCCTAATGAATTTGTACCTACCAGGTGTGTCGGTAATTCCTTTCCGGTTTTTCCGGCAGATGTCA
>CACRWH010006698.1:0-12401 GCA_902655005.2 Marronus borbonicus | reverse complement strand
ATGGCACTGCATGATTCTGGAGTATTGCAAAATAATTTTCCTTCCTCATTACACTCTGCGCTCTGCATAAATCTCCCGTCCCAGCAAAGGAGAAACATCCCCACACTAACACAGAACTACGCCCTTACTTCACTGTAGGCACAATGCAGTTCGGGATCACTTTTCGGTTTTAGGTCTTCGGACATAAACTCGTCGATTTTGCCCAAAAACCTCAAACTTTGACTCGTCACTTCAAAGCACGTGTTTCCAATCATCTAACGACCAATCTAGATGAGAACGGGCCCACTGTAGCCGTTTTGCTCTGTTGCCCCGGCGTAATAAGGGTTTTCGAATGGCAATGCGTCCACGAAGGTCCGCTTGGTGAAGTCGACGTTTTACCGTACTCGCCGAAACTTATTCTTCACGGCCGCGATGGACTTCGGCTGCTATTTGTGGCGCTGTTAATTTCCTATTGCGTTTGTTTAATAATACAATTCTCAAATCTTCAGCTTTTGTTGTTTTCCTAGATGCTCCAGGACGAACGCGATTTTCTATAGTTCTAGTTGTCCGATATCGCTTTATGATGTCATTTACTGTTGATCTTCTCATATTTATTTTTTCAGCAATTTGTCGCCCCGAATATCCTTCTTCAAACAGCGTAATAATGCGTGAACGTTTTTCTACACTGGTAGGCTTGCCTCGTGCCATTTTGAAGTAAATTTTCTTAAAACTTTCGCGCGAAAACGACAGATGCACACCAACACCCGTATAACAGTAAAATGAAGCAAATTTATGTCTTTACGCCCGTGATAAATAAACAAGAATGATACTGCGGTATATTTCCTAAATGTATTGTTCGTTAATAATCCCCAAACGACCCGTTTCAAAAGATCGCCACTTCCGAGAAATTCTCGGAATGATAATAAAAGGGACTTTATTGTGGTTGTCGCGATATTTCCACTTTACATAATAATTTATAGCTTTAATCCCTTAGAAAAGAGTGTACGCTTAATATTTTTCTAATTTTATGTATTAATCATTGTATACAGTGTGATATAATAGATTTTTATTGTATGACCCAACTTCACTGAACGGCAGTGTACATTGTGTACTTTTGGTCTCAGGAGTGAAATAAGGAATCCACGTTTTCTCGGCCGTTATTATCCAGATTTCATCGCCGTAATGGGCTAACAGCTCTCGAAGTTGACGACAAGTGTCAGATCGATTGTGTTTCTGTTCCCAACAGTATTGGCACCCAGCGGGCCGAAACCTTGCTTACGTCCAAACAATCATGTACCTATTCCTAAGTGTACACAAATTTGACGAATTTGTCCTCTTTCAATAGGACCTCCGCGGCAGGGAAAGCCGTGGGACACTTTAAGAGAGAAGCGGATAGGGTACGATAGAAAAAAAAATTAATTACAAAACTGACATTCTCAAAAGCACTTTGATTAATGAAACTAAATAAAAGATATTGCAAAGATCTTATACTGCGGCTACGTGTATACTTGCATCGTGCAAACGTAATCGCTATTACTTAGCATTACAAGCGGCCGGAAACAACAACTCACACGGATCAGTTGTACATATTATCTTCAAGTTGGAACATAACATGGCCAATTGAACCCGCTTCCTAACCCTATAAATATAATCTAGCGGCTCTATTTATATGTAAAAAAACTTGAATGTTGAAGTTTAGTTAGAGTTAGGAGGAATAAGCATAAACAATAACCAACAACAAAAAACAAATGAACAAGAATAATGTAAGGCTGAAACATATCTCAGTCATATGTTTCAGCTTTACATTATTCTTGTTCATTTGTTTTTTGTTGCAGTTTGCAGTAACTTTACAAATAGATTAGATTAGGTTACTAAACGAGCTGGTTTTCGACCTATCCCACTGCGATCTATTGTGGTTCGTATCTCATTAGATCAACTACATTAGCTTTGCCTTCGGTGCCAAATTTAGCAGTCTTTTGGGTATTCCGAGCCCACTTCTGGACGGCTGTTTCTTCTTCCATCTGGCAGAATCTGCATGCTGGAATGAATTTCCACAAGTCATGAGATTTCTTATCTTTCCACCGTTCAGTGGTTGCATTTACTACGGTATATGCCATTCCCACCGAGTGCATTGGGCGATTGTCAGCAGTTGACGAGCCTGCTCGCCCTTTACGTTCCTTCGATGTCCTTCGTGTCCTGGTACCCAGTTCGGCTTCCCAACCTATTGAGTTGCAGTCACATAGCAGTTTCGAATTCGCCTGCGTAGAGTCTAGCGCTTTTATTACTGCTTCACTATCCGAATAGATCGGTAGTTGTCCGCTTGCCAGTCTAATTCTTCAATACACCCCAGCACTGCTACTATTTCTGTTTGAAATAATGTGGCGCTTTTGCATTAGACCTATCCGACTCTCTGAGCCGTCTGTGTTTTATAGCACTTGTCGTAGCTGTATTTGTAACTTTGCAAATAAGCACTTTCTTATCTCAAATTTTTTCGCACATAACTATTTAGACGTTGTAAGAAAATGTTAAGGTAAAAAAATAAATAAATAAAACATATTGTTGAAATCCCCTACTGCCTACTACGAAACAACATGTTTCTTGCGCCATCTCTAGCGAGGAAGTGCACTGCAATACATAAACGTAAATCCCTATTTTTAATTCTTTTGGTAATCTCGTAAAAGATGAACAAATCCATTAAAAACGTCCGCTATCCGTTAAAAGTAAAATTTCTTCCGTTTTAGCGAAATTTCGGCCAGGTTGGCAACACCGCCCTCGTTTCTCTGCGTCGCCGAAAATAATCAGCATCGGCATTTTCTTTCCAGTAAATCGAAGAAATTTTGAAACGTTGTTACGGACTTTGGTCTGCTCGGAAAAGTGTTAAGGGAATTTTAAACCTTCGCCCACAAAGGCACAATCTTCCGCAGAGATTACGTACAGAAGAATTCTCATGCGAGCAAGCTATTACGTCACCTTCTGCATACCATACGCGACAATGCAACCTAGCAGCAAAGCTGGCATTCCATATCGCGCCAAAAATTTCGAACAGTGCTGTGCACACAGGCGAAGCAAGAATGAAACGCCGCTTCTCGTCCGGTCTCTTTCCTCGCTGGGCGAAGCAACAACTTCGTGTTCGTTCGCATGATGTAATCTTGCGAGCTGACGAACGAGCGTTATAGGAGCAAAGTACAGGTGTGATGCGAATAAAACAGAGAAAACGAAAGCAAGAAAAAGACGTGTTACTTGCTACTTTTGTTTTGGTTCCCTCGAATTTTTCCGGAATTTCCTAAAATTTGGATATTTAGTTATATGGATTTGCAAAAATTTCGCCATATACAATGGTCACCCTTCTATATACCATGTCTGATCACCAGCTTTAACATCAGTCGACCGTTGTTCTTAAAACTTTACATAATAAAATGAGCACGCGGAGACGTGTTGCTGGATTCTCTGGTCGTTTCCCAAATACCATGAGCCGGGTGTTTACGATGTTGAGGTTCGGTATTTGGCGATCACCTTGAAACATTCTGAATTGCTTTGGCAAGTTCTTGTATTATGAGTAATTATAATTTCGACGCTTTTTTCATCATCATATCATATTAATAACGACGTCCCGTCGGATTACTAACCTTGGCGGCAGATTAATTTTACTCAGTCCCTGTATATTCTTTCTTTTCCCCGCGTCTGACGTTATTTTCCTCATATTTATTCGAAATTCGAAGAGACAATATTTATTATTCCATCCGTTTCGTACATGCGTCATCGAAATCTCGAAACGTAAATAATTCATCTTGATTGATTGCGCCACGTCTAAATTCCCCCATCGCCCCGGAGAGAAAAAAACCCCTAGTCGAAGATCGATTTGCGTTTTTATCGAAGTTTTTTCTACTCCGCGCTCGGAGAAAAACCTCTCTTCCCGTCCTAAAACTCAAAACGGCGACGTCCGAATGCGCGGCATCCATCACCCGTAGCGGTTGTTGTGTGAAAAAACGGACGCGGGCTTACAGATGTATTTGCTTTCGCTAGGCGTAGATCTCGTCTACCGATTCCATATTTATTTTGTTATTTTGTCCTCCATATCTTTCTGCCATGATGGGTATCTTCGGAATTGGTCGATATACGGGGTGGGAAAATTTCGATTAAAAAGAAGAGTCGCTCGTGCTATTAAACACCGCCACCGTTTTCGGCTAATTCGGCTGCCGTCACGCTAATCAGACATTCATCTTCCGATAGGGTCTGGTGGTAGCAGAAGCAACTGTTTACAATTGGGTAAATGAGGTTAAACGTGGCCGTACATCCACAACCTTCTAGGCGTCCTATACAAGCGACTACCCCCGAAATGATAATAAAATAAGCTCGAATCTGAGGTTGTTTTGAAGCTTTTCCGTCACAATACTGACGAATTTCTACGTCGATGCATAACTATGGACGAAGCATTCCGGAGACAAAGGAACAGCAAAAACAGTGGGTTTTTGGAAGCGAACCGGCTCCGAAGAAGGCGAAGACGGTGAAATCGGCCGACAAGATTTTGGGATGATCTGCACCGATTACTTGGAAAAAGGACAAAGAATAACTGGAAAGTATCGTGCGTCGTTATTGGACCGGTTTAGGGAAGAAATCGAGAAGAAACGTCCTCACTTGAAAAAGAAAAAGATTCTCTTCCATGAAGACAACGCACGGGCGAACACCCGCCTCCCTCATAACTTTTATATCAATAAATATATTTGAATGAAACTTTTTGTTCGAAACGTTTTAGAACCTTCTCAATTCACCAGCAACGACCGTTTTCATGTAGTATCAAATTCAGTGTTCAGCGTACTGGATTTGACGCTCTTAGCCGCCCGCCCAATTAATCATCCTCCATTCAAGTTTACATCCGCGTAAAGGACAACGTTAATTTGCATTTGAACGATCGCACATTCACACAGAATTACACGCATGTACATTCCACCTCGTATTATGTCGAGGAACAAGGATCCCAACTGACCGACAAAGCTATCGCTGCCATTTCCCGCTGACGAAAGCGTATTACACGGCGCGCGAATGCTTGTATAGGCATATGGTTTGGTAGGGCAGGACAGATTTGATGACGCGGTGGCGTCGGCGAACCACTCCGTCTGCACAACGCAACGCCTCGGGTAATCTGAAAACTGTTCCGAGTTCGATTTAATGCTGATTCGAAGCAATCCAATTAGAAATCTACCGGTTGGACGAGTATTCGCGATATCTACGCTGCAGTTCACTGGCTTATGATCGATCTAATCAAAGAACTTCGAATAATAGAACTAGCATCGCACACTATTCTCTATATACGTAGATCTAGAGACTGCTCCGATAAAATTTTAAAGATATCGTTATGCTGACTCAGAAGTGAGCAAATACTAACTCTAGAATCCAGGCGACTTATATTTTATGCTGTTTACGGCCGTGAAATTAAAAAGTTAAGCTATTTTTGATAATTCATTTGTTAGCTGTTCTGCATTTCCTCGGCAACGGTAATTACCAGAAATCTGTATCGAAAGATCTTCTATTCCCCATGAGCCAACCTCGAATACGTTGCGAAGTAGAAGTAAGCAGAGTTTTCCACGGATTTTCCTTTTCTTCCTCTGCAACTTCTCCTTTGGGAACGTGAAACTCACGCAACTGTAACCACACTCCAACTAAACCCAGCAAGTGTTCGTCTTGCTCGTTGAGCAGCTTTAATTGTGCGCGTCCTCTTTTTCACTTGAGATTTCCAATCTACCAATTTAGCTTCTCTAATATCAGCGGCAATGTCAATGTACGAACATTACGAACACCAAAAATACCCGATCATGATTTGATATGAGCGATAATACGCGGTATTACCATTTAAACTTCGGCGTGTAGCTGTTTTTCAAAACAATTTTAAAATTAAAACACTCAATGAACGTACACTGCCGTTCAAAGAAGTTCGGTCGGTTATTAAAAAACATGAAAAGGTTGCAGAAACAAACGAAACTAAAAACAAAATGCAATTTTATTGTACGTACAGGTAAAAAAGACAAAAATAAATAAATAAAAAGTTATTCTGGCCCAATATAACATGCTGAAAATTATATTTTTTTTTCATCGAAAAAACCTCCTTTGCTGTTAATCACCGCTCGAACTATTCTAGGCGTTCTTTCGATAAGTTCTGTTAAAGCGGTTTATGGAATATTAATCCACACATGTTGCAGAATATTCCGTAAATGTTCTTGTGAAGTTGGGCATATTTTTCGGATCCTCCTGTCCAGTCCATCCCACAACAACTCTGTAGGGTTCAAATCTGGGCTTTGCGGGGGCCATGTCATTACTTTCAGGGTGCGCTGTTCTTGTTGCTCCTTTAGACAGTTCTTACAGACTAACGCAGTGTCTTTTGGGTCGTTGTCAGGCATGAATGTAAAGTTACGGCCTATTATACGCAATCCTGATGGCACTGCATGATTCTGGAGTATTGCAAAATAATTTTCCTTCCTCATTACACCCTGCACTCTGCATAAATCTCCCGTCCCAGCGAAGGAGAAACATCCCCACACTAACACAGAACTACGCCCTTCACTGTAGGCACAATGCAGTTCGGGATTACTTTTCGGTTTTAGATCTTCGGACATAAATTCGTCGATTTTCCCCAAAAACCTCAAACTTTGACTCGTCACTCCAAAGCACGTGTTTCCAATCATCTAACGACCGATCTAGATGAGAACGGGCCCACTGTAGCCGTTTAGCTCTGTTGCCCCGACGTAATAAGGGTTTTCGAATGGCAATGCGTCCATGAAGGTCCGCTTGTTGAAGTCGACGTTTTACCGAACTCGCCGAAACTTGTTCTTCACGGCCGCGATTGACTTCGGCTGCTATTTGTGGCGCTGTTAATTTTCTGTTGCGTTTGCTTAATAATACAATTCTCAAATCTTCAGCTTTTGTTGTTTTCCTAGATGCTCCCGGACGAACACGATTTTCTATAGTTCCAGTTGTCCGATATCGCTTTATGATGTCATTTACTGTTGAACTTCTTATATATTTTTTCAGCAATTTGCAGTTCCGAATATCCTTCTTCGAACAGCGTAATAATGCGTGAACGTTTTTCTACACTGGTAAGCTTGCCACGTGCCATTTTGAAGTAAATTTTCTTAAAACTTTCGCGCAAAAACGACAGATGCACACCAACACACGTTTAACAGTAAAACGAAGCAAATTTATATCTTTACGCCCGTGATAAATAAACAAGAATGATACTGCGGTATATTTCCTAAATGTATCGTTCGTTAATAATCCCCAAACGACCCGTTTCAAAAGATCGGCACTTCCGAGAAATTCTTGGAATGATAATATGGTAAAAGGGACTTTATTGTGGTCGTCGCAATATTTCTGCTTTACATGATAATTTATGGCTTTAATCACTTAGAAAAGCGCGTATGCTTAATATTTTTCTAATTTTATGTATTAATAATTGTATACAGTGTGATATAATAGATTTTTATTGTATGACCGAACTTCACTGAACGGCAGTGTACGAGTTGTCGTTTCTAACTTTCCTAAAAGGAAGAAGTCGGTTGGTTAACATTCAGTATCGATCAGAGTGTTGTAAAGATGCCAATCAATCCTCTAATTTACCTATCAACGGAGGCATCCCGCAAGGGAGCATTTTGGGTCCAATTTTGTTTTTAATATCCGTTAACGATATTACTAAGTGTCGTTGGATCTTGCAATCAGAGAGCCAAAATAGTGCTAATTCATCTTATATTTCATGATTCCCGAAAGAAGATTCAATTCAACGTGTAAACACAACTTTTCAGATGGTTGGTGTTATAAAAACTAAAGTCCATTACTGCGTTTGCAATTGCACTAAAACAAAATATTTTTATTGGAATTCCAGCGATAAATTTCGACGCGAGTTTATGGACGCTAATCCTCATGCTCCGCTCGCAAATTAGCAGCAAAAATTAATATCCACACTTAACGTACGAATTTATTCTGCCATTAGTATCAACGGTACATCTTTCCTTCGGCGGATGTAAACTTTATAACATCGTTTCGTACATGTTAAACGGCGCGGAAAGCAATTCCGGGGATTGCAGATGTATAAATTATCACTTGTGCGTCACCACCCATAATTCAAATTCCGAAATAACTCAAACTATTCGCTGTTCTTCTGATACAGTTAAATATTACGCGTGTTTATGTATGTATGCGTATACTTATTAGTTTTGTCTACGGCAACGTCTCGGCCCGATATTTTGCAAAGTATGATGATTATTGGAATTTTTTTGAATTTTTAGAAAATATTCAAGGCGAATTTGCATTTTTTTGCGTATAAGAAAAACTTTCCTGGAAATAATCTGTAAAAAGTTTTGATTCATACTATATATCTCTAGTATAAATAATTTTAAGGTGATCAGGTTATAAAAAACAATTATAAAAATTTCATTAATGAAAAATATAAATAAAGTCGGACCCAAATTTGAAACCCCCAAATGTTTGATTAAATCTATTTTTTCACAAAGAAAAAAAAAAAACAATAGATTTTTGGGGGCCCTCCTCGTGCTTGTGGCGCAGCTAAGCATCTTCCGGACATTTTTTCTATGAGCATATTGATAAATCCTTCCGGACCGTTTCCCATTCTTGACGCACCGCTTCAGCCAGCGCGTCCAGCGTTATGGGAGGACGAGGACGAGATCGCAGCTGTAGATCAAATTTGTCAGAAAGATGCTCGATTCTTTCAACAGTATTGCTAACAATGACGTTCGTTCACGATGCGGACTTGGTGAGGACGAACATTATCCGCAAACGCAACATTTCGTGCAAATTGCGCAACGATCGGTAGAATTCGCAGGTCTCTTTACGTCTGTGCTTTCGTAGCTTGACTTTGAGCGTTTAAAGAGGTGCTTCTCCACCTCACAGCCACATTTCTTTGAAGATACCTTTCTCTCTACACCTCTTCCACAAAAAAAAAAAAAACACCGCTATTGAACGAATCTGTACTCGTCGAAAAAAATACATCTTTCCCAATCGGGACCCTCCCACGGGTAAGTGATTTGCAGCCCACTTCCTTCAAGCGAATTTGTGTTGTCTCGCCCCTTCTTCTAGACGTCAAATCAACTTCGTGCAGCGTTCTTCTAGCGGCTTGATGAAATACAACCACTCCATTAGTTGCATGAAAATCGTTATTCAACGTCCAAGAACACCATTCCATCTGAGCTGGAGTCCTAAATGCTGATCTTGTATCTTCTCACTAAGACGTGGAACTTCTACTATCCTAAGTAACATAACTCAGCAACAAGCCGAGTCTTTTAGGTGGAATTTCAATAGGTAGTAGTGTATATGAGATGTAGCCATGTTAGTAGCTCTCGTAGAAAAGCGGCATCAAATTACTGTTTTCTCAATTTCCCACCCCAGCAACCATTCAACTCGTATCCAGTCCTGTATCTTCTCAATTCAAATCAACCCTGAATTGGAACGTCAATACATACGCGTCGATCCAGAAGAAAATAATTGAATATTCAAACCGCCTCGTAAGCTCCGAACTTCGTTCTGCGAACGATACATTGTATTTCCTCCAAACGTCAAAGTCTCACTCCGTACGGGACGTACCGCAAAACACGTCGTTTTCCCCCATTCAATAGATAATTACTATTATCGAATGATGGAGAAAACCTGGTAACTGTCTCTTTCCATCAGATTTCCGCGCGTACAATTCTCTCTTACGTCTTCCGTTGTTTACATACGGTGTGTCTTGAAAAGCACGATTTGCAGTACATGCAGCAGCTAAAATAAACAAAATTACGCTGAACAACAACGTTTGAGAGTTGGTGAAGAGATAGAAATAGTGGAAGGAATTTTCCTGTATTGCGGGAGGAGCTCAGAAGACTGTTATTTCTGTGCGACGCCGTCCATGTTAGGAATGACATCGAAGAGGAAGAACTCAGTTTCCTATGCCACTTTATTATCGGCCTCAACAGACTTCCAATTTGGAATAATGCGATGATTCGGAAGTGGAAAGCGCTTTTCCCAACTCCTACAGAGGGACCTGATACTGAATACGGCAGCAGTGCTTCAAGAGGACCAGCTTTAATTACTCAAGCCGAATTAAATGATTTCATTAGGGATTAGGGGTTCGAACAAGGGTAAAGCACAGCTTCTGAACAAGCGCTACCCGCAAATCAGGATTTTTTTTAAGCACATGGTCTGAAGTACACGGTTCTTTTGTTCCCAGACGTGCTGCACATTACTTCACGGTTCTTGTGTATTCTATGCGTGTCCTCTGTGAACGCGATTTGTTTTCGTATCTCACGATGCTGCATAGCCTAAGCTACTGGAAATACCGCCACTAATTTGGTGCAGCAAATTCCCTAAAATTAAGAAGTTTATTCGTAAGACGGAGTCCTGGCGTTGCATCAGTGCGTATGCACTAATTCTAATCGCATGCACCGCTCGTTGTTCCCATTAAATTGCAAGTTTAGCGCTATTTCTGATACAACCCACGTACGTCATGTTTATATCTTGCCGCTCCTTTATACTTTTATAGTTGACGGTTCGACAATCTGCGGGAGAGATCTCAAGAAACGTTGGGATGTTTGCATAATACGGTTGTTTGTACAAATACCTCGGGAGACGGGAGGATGGAAAAACGATACACTGTCTTCAGAATGTCCCGTTACACCAGCAGCAGAAATTCTTAGAATGCTTTCCTATTAAAGAGTGACAGTCAATTAGAATAAACCATGAAGGCCACATAGAACACTAAAAATACTGCCTCTAACTGTACAACTTAAGGAGCCTAGCGGGGGTTCAAGTAACATAAAAATTTTCCATTTCCAGGTGTAACGACTCCATCGTCAGACAGTGTAAAATCCTCTCCGATTTGTGGATATCCCCTTTCCTTCTAATGGTCGCCATGAGAGCTCGAAAACGCTACCCCAGAGGGAAACGCTGTTACGGTTGCTCTCATCCTCGAAACATCCGCACTACGATAACGTAACGTAAGTAGAGAGGACCTATGCGATGACTTCTTTTCCTTGATTCGTTTAACCGGCCCTCCACCGGCTGAATCGCGTACTGTTTGTAATGGGAAGTTTCGTGTATTTGTTTTGTGAGCGGTTGTGTTTGCTGTTTAGAAAGTTTAGGTCGTTTCGGGTCTTTCGATGTAATTTGATGTTTGTTGTTTTAGACCTTGTTATTCTCCGCTCGTTTTTAGAAGGTTTGGAGAAGCATGAGGTTTGTGAAAGAAGGAATATTTTAACCCTTTTATTTACACAATTCGAAGTAATTGTTTCTACTCCATCGCCCAGGCCGAAATCGATTCGATTAAAACCCTTTTCACTTAAACTAATGTAGCCGCAATTGCTTTCGGTACACATAGCACCCACGCCACGTACCGAACTAGCGAACCTGCAAGCGAGTGCGTCTATCTATGCACGAGCTTAATTGACCTTATACATGCAATTAACAGCTCGGTACCGAGCAGAGGTGGTTCACCTAGACGCCTTCACATCTAAACTGACTATTACGTAACAAACATTACCACGACGGTCCCTTTTGTATGAGAGAGATCTCTCGTCCTAAGAGCAAACAAGTTAGCGCGGTACTGGAGATAAGCATATACATAACAGCGTAGTATGTGTGTAGGAGGTGCTTGCATGTACGAGGAGGATTTGATTAATTTTATTTAGTGCATCATAAGAAGTCCCCGCGCTCATTTTCGAATTACCAGAGGGTGTAATAGTTTGCAACTTCACATTTCGGGTTGAAAAGGCTTTAACCTTTTTACAGATGAATCACGATGGCCAAGAAAATGTTTGCAAAAAATCGTTTCCTTTATTTATCAATGGTTTTACATATACAGTGCGCTGCAAAATTATGGAATAAATGCATTAAATTTAAAGTGATTTGGTTTTTTTGTACACTGCCGTTCAGAGAAGTTCGGTCGGTTGGTAAAAAACATGAAAAGGTTACAGAAACAAACGAAACTAAAAACAAAATGCAATTTTATTGTATGTACAGGTAAAAAAGACAAAAATAAATAAATAAAAAGTTATTCTGGCCTAATATAACGTACTGAACGTTATATTTTTTTTTCATCGAAAAAACCTCCTTTGCTGTTAATCACCGCTCGAACTATTCTAGGCATTCTTTCGATAAGTTTCGTTAAAACGGATTGTGGAATGTTAATCCGTTCATGTTGCAGAATATTCCGTAATTGTTCTTGTGAAGTTGGGCGTATTTTTCGAGTCCTTCTGTCCAGTTCATCCCACAACAACTCTATCGGGTTCAAATCTGGGCTTTGTGGGGGCCATGTCGTTACTTTCAGGGTGTGCTGTTCTTCTCGCTCCTTTAGATAGTTCTTACACGCTAACGCAGTGCGTTTTGGGTCGTTGTCATGCGTGAATGTAAAGTTACGGCCTATTATACGCAATCCTGATGGCACTGCA
>CACRWH010006697.1:0-12403 GCA_902655005.2 Marronus borbonicus | reverse complement strand
ATAAAGTGGTTTAAAAAAACCTTTGTGTTTGAAATAATTACATAATTGGCGCAGTCAGTAGGATACAGGAAGTTAGAATTAGGCGAAGAATTCCATTTCTACCTTTGGTATCCACCATTCATCCTGGGAACGAAGAAGCCTCCGAACAAGTAAGTTGTTGAGTCCCTCTATTCTCCCGCTTTACTTTTAAGAATCGAACAATATTTTCTTTTTCTTTTTCGTATAAAATTATTTTTTATCTTAATTTATTTATGACGACAAACCAGGTCGATTTAGAGAATTTATCTAATACGTTGAACAAAATGTCATTAGAAAATAGAACTACTCCTACAATACAAGCTGCAAAGGCTATTGCTGATTTTTTACCAACCTTTCATGGCGATTCGATGCAGTTAGAAAGTTTTATAAACGCTTGCGATGAGTTTTTTAATGCTTATGGTGCCACAACAGACAACAACTTAAACCATTTTTCGTTTGTTGCCATCCGTTCAAAATTACGCGATGAAGTAGCTAATCATATAATGTGCAGACCCGATTTAAACACTTGGCCCTTAATCAAGAAAGCTCTAAGAGTTCAGTTCGGTGATAAGGTTGATAGACACACTCTTACTAAAGAATTTCTTCACTTAACACAAAAGAACAATGAGAATATTTTAGAGTTTTTAGAACGCATCAAACGCATTAAATCCCGATTAGAAATCAAAATTAATAGCGACACATCTATTCCAAATCAAAGAAAACCCTTATTTCTCGAGCAAAATGAAACAAATGCTCTAGATATTTTAATTGCAAACTCGGACGATGTCCTAAGAACTAAATTAGATTTAAAAGAGCCACAATCTCTGGTAGCTGCTGAAGCCATAGTAAGTCGACACTTTTTTAATCAACAAAGAATAAACTCTTTACATGATTCAAATAAAAATAGAGGCAGTCATAATAATCAAAAATTCACCTCACAACGAGCTAATCAGCATAGCGTACCAAATAGGATTCCCAATCCTTCTTTTAACCCATTTTATACACCTAGACCTGCTTTCAACTCATTTGATCAACCGAGTTATACGTTTCCTAGTACATCGCACAGTTCAAACATTAGACCCACGTCTACATTTCCTAGCCAACCTATTAATATTCGACCAACAGCACAACCAAATCAAAAATTCCTTACGAATTCTCGAGTATTTGGCAAACCCAAAAACGTATTCGCCCCACAACCAAATTATAAACCATCCTTTAAACCGGAGCCAATGTCTACCACATCCAGAGTTCCATCAGCTCGTTTTAGTCAAAATTTTCCTAATAGAACAAACTATTTTCCAAATTTTCAAAATAGACCGTCCAGAAACATTATTGTTGAAGAATTAACTAATGTTGAAAATCCTCAAATCAACTACGAAAGTTACGAATCTCATGAAAATCAGGAGAAACACTTTTACAATAATGTAGAGGATAATACCAACCCGTCTTATGTACCTCTTTATTATCAAGATAACACCCACTTGTCGTATGCCCCAAGTCATTATTCCGAACCTAGTTACGATTACAAAATTAACTATAAAAAGGGCAAATTAAATACCAATGCTGATGCTCTTTCTCGAGTCGAAATCAATCCGATTAATATAGATGATAACGCTTCTATTATTGGTAATCCGGGAGACATTGCAAACATTTTAGACGACTTGTCCGATCTAGATTTCGAAAACGTGTCTTTATCAGATTGTAAAGAGGTAGACAAAATTTTAGAAGACGAAGTGTCCCGATATCACAATACAGACCCTCCAGCTCATAAACCCAAAATCACAATCCTTCAAAACATCCTCTTGAGAGAACGACAAGAACCATCCGAAAACGAAACAGTACACACAAGCCTGGAAAATCCAATCATCGAAATACCTTATACAGAAAAAAGCATAAACACCTTTAAAAACCAAATCATAATTTCCTTAGTTCAGAAACAAAGTGAACAAATGAAAGTAGAAAGAACGAAAGTATTCGAGAACAACCGTATCTACCTTAAAACATTGCCTTATGACACTTATAACAATTTTGCAAACTTCATAAAAGAATTCTTCGAACCGAAAAAACATTACTGTATACATTTCACTCATAAAGAACTTGAAATCCCATTTGTAAATGTTGTGCAAAATCTTTTCAAAAACAAAGCCTTCAGCTTAACCATCTCCAACCACCTAGTTACTGATGTATTTGATGAAGAAGAACGTAAACTCAAATTAAAACTATATCACGAGACAAAAACTTGTCACCGCGGAATTCAAGAAAATATTAAGGCTATTAAACAATCGTATTATTGGCCCAATATGGACAAGGATGTCAAAGATTATGTAAATGTGTGTAACGTATGTCAGAAATTTAAATATGAACGTCACCCCAATAAGCTTATCTTCAAACCAACCCCTATCGGATACGAACCTTTCGACCACCTATACATAGATTCATATAAATATGCAGGCCAAGGTTTTATTACAGCAGTGGATAGCTTTTCAAAATTCGGACAAGCCTATGCAGTTCAAAGTTTGAATTCAATAGAAACCATTAATAAGATTCTACAATTCATAAGTCATGTCGGTATTCCACGTAAAATAACCTGTGACAACGGAGTTGAGTTTAAAAATGAAGTTATGCAAGAATTTTGCAAAACTCACGAAATCGAGCTCCATTACACCACTATATACAATCCTAACAGCAATAGTCCAGTAGAGCGATTTCATTCTACTATAGGTGAAAGCCTTAGGATTTTACAACAAGAAAAGAAACGTGAAACAATTACCAACCTTATGACTTATGCAATATTAAGTTATAACAATAGTATTCATAGCGCCACAAGTTACACTCCTTTTCAAATTATCCGCGGAAAATTCGACTATAAAAACCCCTTTGAATTAAACGAACAAAACAAAATAACGCAATATATACATGATCATTCAGAGAATATAAAGATCTTAAACGAATCGATTCATACTAAATTAATTGATAAACAGAATAAAAATTTAGAAAAGGTAAATTTGGAACGAAATAATCCTGAAATTAACTTAGACCAGCCCCTATTTAGAAAACAAACTCGTTTTCCTAACTCAAAGAAATGTTCACAACCCTATGTCGCTGTTAATAACCCTATACTGATTGACGACAACAAAATTAGAACAGATTCAAAAATCTACCATCAGACATTGTTAAAGCCTCAACGTTTCATTGCAGAACAACATCGCAATGAGCTCTATTTACATCAACCTAATTTGGGTGATCACGATGGTCCTGGTCCACCGAACCTTGGAAAATATTGAAATAACAAACGTAAAAAACCCTATCCTTCCTATCCTACTTGGTGAGACTAAAATAATTACATCTAAACATACTTTCTTGTATTATATTAACGTAACACTCCCCGAAGAAACTGCCCACGATATTAGAACCAAGTTAACTACATTAAGAGAAAAGATAAATGGGATTGAGAAAACTCATTTCAGTTTAATAATACTTAGTAGAATTAATAATGCACTTTTACTAACCAATGATGTATTAAGTAAATTAAAAGATTTTACACACAAGCAACGTTTTAAGCGAGGAGTAATTAATGGGGTAGGGACAGTTTCAAAATGGTTATTCGGTACCTTAGATGCTAACGATGAACATCGTATCAATACCCAACTAGAGTTACTACTAAAAAATAGCGATGAAGTCCATAGGAACGTACGAAATCAACAAACTGTTCTAAAAGAACTAACGAAAGTATATTATGATAACTTTCAAATGTTGAAAGACAATCAGAATATCTTAGGAAATCAAGTAGATCGATTATCGGAAGAAATTAAATTAATTAACAAACTAGATCAAGCCTTTTCATTTTCTAATGTAATCGATAATTTAATTATACAGCTACATTCTATTCAAAATTTAGTAAATAATATTGAAACAGCTATCGCATTTGCACGTTTGAATATTCTACATAGTACTATTATAAAACTCAAGGAATTAGAGTTGATCATTGCAAAACTCAATGACATATACAAGATCAGACAAGTCCCTGTACTAGAAAATTTCATTAACTACTATTCTCTTTTTTCGGTACAAGTAATAATAAAAGGAAAGATTATATTGTTCAAAATTCACACACCAATAGTAACCACTTCATACAAATATTTTCAACTTTATCCTGTTCCCATCTCCAACATTATGATTATACCCACGGAACCTTTCCTATTACTCAACAACACCGAATATTGGACAACATCTGAACCATGCACAAGAGTAGAAGAATATTATTACTGCAGACATCGTAACCTGAGACAAAATCAACCATGTTTGGCCAAGTTGATTAACACGGGAAGAAACGCCTGTCATGGAACTCCTGTTCGCATCCTAGAGAGCAGCGCAACTCAAGTCACCTCCAACAAGGTTCTCGTTCTACCCGTCGAACCAATAAACATCGAGAGTCAATGTAACAACAAGGGTTTCCATATGATTAATGAACCTAGCATAGTCACACTAGAAGATTGCCCGGTCAACATCTTAGGAAGAACCTTCTTACCTGAAGGCAACATGCACGAAGAATATGTGTTCGAGTTAACCACGATCAACATTACCCTTGATGAACAAGTTACCTCAAAACGGACAGTTCACCTGCATACCGTGGACGACAGAGGTATGAAACATCTCCAAACGGCTGCCAATAGTCTGTATGAAAGTCCTCCAGTGACTACAGCGCCTGGTCATACATGGATCAACAGTGTATTCATAATCTTTGTAGTAATATTACTATTAGTATTAGTTGTGACATATTCCTTAAGGAAAATTCGCAACACCAACATCACCGGAAAAAATCGCTGTGGGAAAATACCACCACCGACTTTTTCCGACTTAGGGAGGGAGGAGTTATGATATCCAAAATAAACAACATGATAATGACTAAGTTGTTATTATTGTAAGAACCTAAATGTATGCAAACGGTTAGTCATGTTGTTTGTTACAAATATTGTTAGTTTAGACATTTAGTATAGGACTTTGTCCATTTGTCTTATGATAAATATTATTATAAATATCTATGTAGAACTATTAAGGGCAGTTCATTACCGAATTGCTGCCAGTCAGTAGTTGTGATGATCTGAAACGTACAATTTCGAAATAAAGTGGTTTAAAAAAACCTTTGTGTTTGAAATAATTACATAATTCAAGTCTCGTTTGTGTTTTTAAAAAACCTCGAGTCACGGTCGTGTAACATAACTGGCGCAGTCATACGAATCGAAGAACTCCTAGATTTTGAGCTACAGAAGCATCATCTACGAGGTCGATTCCAATCGTTTGTCTTCGAAAAGAACCAGGGCTTGCGGTAGAAGAATCTAGAGGACGACGCCGACAAGAAAAAGCTGTACCTCCGAGATTACGACTCCGAACGCCTTCGCAACAAAGTAAGTCGAATTCCGTTACATTTTCCTTCAATTTACGCATGTATTTTGAACAAAATAAAACAAAATAAAAAAAAAAAAAAAAATTTTTTTTTTAAATATATGAAACATTAGAATTAAGAAATTTATGCAAAGTTCGCTAGATACGTTAGTTAAATCACTGGAAACAATGTCATTGAGCAATTCAAATCATACGCCACTAATTAGCGTAGCTAAAGCTAATGCTGATTGCTTGCCAACTTTTGATGGAGATTGCGGACAATTAGAAAATTTCATATATAAATGCGAAAAATTTTACAATAGCTTTGGGCGTACGACAGATAATGGCATCAACGATTTTTGTTTTAATTCAATTTGCTCGAAAGTTAAAGGTGACGTTGCTAATTTCCTGATGTGCAGACCGGATTTAAATACCTGGCCTGAAGTAAAAACAGCCTTAAGAGACAATTACGGTGATAAAACCGACAGACAAACACTTATGCGTGAATTTTTACAGTTATCTAGGAACAAAAATGAAAACATATTAGAATTTTTAGAAAGATTAAAATTATTTAAATCACGGGTAGAAGTAAAAATACACACAGATACTAGGCTTTCAGCAGATCAAAAAGCTCTTCTCATTAACCAGAATGAACTCAATGCTTTAGACGTATTTGCTGCTAACTCAGACAATAACCTAAGATTACTTTTAGATATAAAACCACCAAATAATCTTGCAAATGCAACCGATATTGTAATGCGGCATTACCACAACGAACAAAGAATTAGAACATTATCACAAAATCTTACGCACCATGCACAAAAACCAAATGAAATTCACAATCGCAAACCACCCGTAAATAAGCCTCAATATAATTATTTGCCCACGTACAAACCCGTTTATCCGACGCATGCACCAACAGTACCTCGATTTAATTCGTATATACCATCATTTCCACCTAACCCGAATTTCTATCAGAGACCTGCATATCATCAGCAATATGTACACCCGAGCGTTCCGAAACCTCAATTCCCATCACAGCCGGTACCAGTACAAACAAGACCTGCAATTAATCAACGATTTTTCACAAATCAACAAGTTTTTGGTAAACCGAAAGCACCATCAAACGTTTTCTCGCCTCGCCATTCGATCAAACCTAATGGTCCACCTGAACCTATGGACATATCTTCAGGAACTCACAACGTTAAATCAAATTTCTTTAAGAAAACAGGTCCCCCGAATTTCGTATTTCAAGAATTATACAACAACGAATTCGCAGGAGAACCACCCTCTACAGAAAATTACGACCACCAATACTCTTATTCCGAACCACCCATGGCTAACGATGTATATCAACATGTACCTTCTGAGCCATATCTTGAATATCCGCCTACTGAAACATACTTAACGAACGAACACTATGCAGAACAAACGGAACATCAAAAATTTTCACGAGGACTCCGACGTAAACCCTACCGGATAGACCTAAATAATATAAACTTAAACAATTCATTGCCATACATCGAATTAAGTGATATTCCTGTTAAACTATTAATCGACACTGGATGTCACGGTTCCCTACTTAGACCTTACATAGCGGAAAAGTATTTCCCAGAGAGAATATACCACAGCAATACACCAATTTCTACTTGCGCTGGCACTAAGCACAGCAAATTCAAAGCAAAAATACCTCTTCTCTCAGAACTCAACATTTTTAATGATTTCGAATTTATATTATTCCCTTTCCATGAATACTTCGATGGTATCATAGGGTTAAGAGACCTAAAAATGCTAGGGCTAAGGGTAGACTTACAGAACCAAGTGTTGAGTAACAGAACTACTCAAATCCCCTTTTCCTATAGAACAAACTTTGATATACAAAAAATCGAAGTCCCACCAGAATCAATTATATCCAAAGAAATTAGAACCTCCGTACCGGAAGGTACCGAAATCCTAATTGACGACATAACATTCGGCGAAAATTTGTTACAAATTCCCAGTTGCATCACTCGTGTAAAAAATCAATCAGTTACGATAGAAATCCAAAATCATACAAAACAATCACAGTTGATGATTTTAGATTTTGATTTCGTAAGAGAATTCGGAAACCCTTTCGACAACAACGAATTTGAATGCTACCACATAGAAAATAGGCAACCAATATCGAACGAAAGTAACCTTGTCTCATTTCAAAGTCTACGTACAGATCATTTAAATCCCGAAGAAAAACAATCATTGAGGAAAATCATTGCTGAATTCCCCGAAATATTTCACCATAATTCCCAAAAACTAACTTTCACAAACAAAATAAAACATGAAATCAGAACAACAGACGACGTGCCTATCCACACTAAATCATATAGATATCCTTACATCCATAAAAATGAGGTTCAGAAACAAATTAACAAAATGCTAGAGGATGGCATAATCCGACCAAGCCAATCCCCTTGGAGCTCTCCCATCTGGATTGTTCCTAAAAAGCTCGATGCAAGTGGCCAACAAAAATGGCGCATTGTAATCGATTATCGTAAAATTAATGAAAAGACAATAGACGATAGGTATCCTCTACCAAATATTCATGACATCTTGGATAAGTTAGGACGATGTAATTATTTCACAACTCTCGATTTAGCGTCTGGCTTTCACCAGATAGAATTGCAACCCGATTCCATTCCAAAAACAGCGTTCAATGTAGAGAACGGCCACTACGAATTCGTTCGAATGCCGTTCGGATTAAAAAACGCACCCGCGACATTTCAACGCGTCATGGACAATGTCCTCAAAGACTTACAAAATAAGATCTGCTTAGTTTACATGGACGACATTATCGTCTTCTCGACCAGTCTCCAAGAACACGTTTCAAGCCTCCGAAAAGTCTTTACCAATTTGCGAAACGCTGGACTAAAAATCCAATTAGACAAATCGGAATTCTTATGTAAATCGGTCGAATTCCTAGGGCATGTAGTAACACCTGAAGGAGTTAAACCTAACCCAAAAAAAATCGAAGCAATAAAGAGATTTCCAACCCCAAAAACCGCCAGGGAAATAAAGTCATTTTTAGGACTTGTCGGTTATTACAGGAAATTTATTAAAAACTTTGCGCATTTAACCAAACCATTAACTCAATGTCTTAAAAAAGATGCACGAATAACGCACACACCAGAGTTTATTAAATGTGTCGAAACTTGTAAGAGCATTTTAACAGAAGATCCCATATTACAATACCCCGATTTCTCAAAGACATTCAACGTCACAACAGACGCATCCAATTTCGCTATTGGAGCAGTGTTATCCCAAGGTCCAATAGGTAAAGATTTACCAATAGCATACGCGAGCCGCACTTTAAATCCGGCGGAATGCAATTATAGTACAATTGAAAAGGAACTATTAGCCATCGTTTGGGCAGTAAAATATTTCAGACCGTACGTTTATGGTACAAAGTTTAATATCATCACTGACCATAAACCACTACAATGGCTATTTTCACTCAAAGAACCAAGTTCTAAGTTGGTTCGTTGGCGACTCAAACTAGAGGAATATGATTATAACATCATATATAAAAAGGGTAAAGCAAATACTAACGCAGATGCACTTTCCCGCGTAGAAATCCACCCAATAGATTTAACCGATAATAATTCAATGATCGTTAACTTGGATGATAATGAACTCCCCGACCTAGATGCCGACGAGTTAGGTACCCTTCTCAAAGATATGCAATTCCGTCCAAGCACATCCCGAGATATCTCTGATACCTCAAATCGTACTATTCAACCGGAAAAAACACCGTCAGACAATGACACCGTACACACTTCCTTAGGGAATCCAACAATTACTCTTCCTTATACAGACAGACACCTTAACACATACACGAACCAAATTATAATAGGGAAATCACCCTGTAAAACATTTCAAGTTCACTTTGAAAAAGTATTTCAGAAAAAACGTCACACATGGTTATTGCACGAAGGCCTTCTTCACGATAAGCCGAAATTAGAAGCTATTTTCTATAAGTTAATTAAAGAATATTTACGTCCGAATCAAAACTATTGTTTATTTTTCAAATATACCGATGTAGAAAAACCCCTGATTCGATTCTTACAGGAGTACTTCCAAAACAAATCCTTTAATCTAAGCATCACACGTAGCATGTTAGAAGATGTAACATCGCACGAAGAACAACAACATAAGATCAAATTGTACCACGAAACCAAAACATCGCATCGCGGTATAAATGAGAACATATCAGCAATTAAAAAATACTTTTATTGGCCCAACCTAGAAAATGACGTTAAAAATTACGTAAACGCTTGTGAAATCTGTCAGAAATCGAAATACGAGAGACATCCTAATAAATTAATTTTCAAATCAACACCTATAGGTTCTAAACCATTTGAACATTTGTACATTGATTCCTTCAAAATCACAAATCAGTACTTCATAACAATTATCGATAGTTTTTCTAAATTTAGTCAGGCTTACCCGGTAAGTTCACTGAATTCCATCGAAAGTGCGAATAAAATCATTCAGTATTTCTCATGTTTTGGCATCCCAAGAAAAATCACTTGCGATAATGGGATTGAATTCAGAAACAAAGTCTTTCAAGACCTTTGTAACCTCTACGAGATCGAGTTACATTACACAACCATATATAATCCTAACAGTAACAGTCCGATTGAACGTTTTCACTCCACGATCATAGAAACCATCAGAACCTTAAGGGAAAATAAACCAGATTTAAATATCCTAGACCTAATGAACTTTGCAATTTTATCTTATAATAACAGCGTTCATTCAGCCACGGAATATACACCCTTCCAAATTGCAAAGGGGCAACTAGATTTCAAAAACCCTTTTGAAACAACAAAAAACGAACAAATATCTAATTACATTGCAGAACACACGAAAACACTAGAATTATTGTCAGGACAATTGTCGGAAACGTTAGGAAATAAACAAAAACAATCACTTGAACGCGAAAACCGACATCGCAAAAGGTCGATCGCTTTGAATCCAGACCAACCTGCATTCGCGAAAAATAATTCTAAAACACAGAAAGACCAACTTCCTTTTGTTAAGTTAAACGATCCCCAGATCATAGAAGGTGTAAAAATATTATCTAACAATAAGGTCATACATCAGAGACAATTAAAGCCTCAAAGAAAATTAACTGTTGCAGGGCATCAGCTTGATGATGAAGATCATTCTGATTCTGATGATATCCCTTTATCCCGCTTGCGGAATAAAGATTGAGACCTTAACGAACCCTATCCTCCCTCTACAAATGGGCAAAGCACGTATAATAGAAAATGAGCACACATTCGCCTATCACGTTAATATCAGCGTTCCAGCTTTGATTAATAATAAAATTAAGAATAATATAAACCTACTAAAAGAATTTCTGAAAAAAAAACCCCAACCACTTTAGTCTGCTATTATCGGGAAAATTAGAAATTGCTAACGCACTAAATATCCAGATTGGAACTGTCATATCTGGCATACGTAATATTCGACAGAAGAGAGCAATCTTCGACGGAGTTGGCACAGCATCAAAATATTTATTCGGAACCATGGATCCCAATGATCGTAACTACATTAATAAGTACATTGAAACCATAAATAAAAACGAATTCAAAATTCAAGAATCCCTTTCTAAACAACAAACAATATTAAAGGAAATTATAAGTAAATATTCAGAAACCTTCGAAACACTTCAGATCAACCAAAACAAAATCGTACTTCAGCTCAGTCACTTAATTAAAGATAATGGAATTTTACAGGAACATGGACAAGTAATATCGCTAAGCTTGACCTTGGACAAATTAGTCTTAGAACTGCAGATGTTATTTGACATTATAAATAACTTACAAACAGCACTATCATTTGCTAACTTGCACGTACTACATAATTCTATAATGCAACCTCATGAAGTTGAAAATATCCTGAACATGCTAAATAAGAAATTTGGCCCAGGTCACCTACCAACCTTTAAACATTTAATCAACTATTATTTATTCTTTTCAACTAATTTTGTAATTTCAAACGACGTAATTCTGTTCAAAATACATGTACCAATTGTTTCAAAACCCTACGATTATTTCCATTTTCTCCCTGTTTACCAAATCAATTATACCGTAATTCCCGAAACTCCCTACATTTTATTCGACAATGAAAACTACTGGAACACGGAGAAAAGATGCAGCCTCGTCGAAACCGTTTACTTCTGCAAGCAAGAGGACCTCGCGAAAGGAGACCCGTGCTTAAAGAATATCCTCATCCACGCTGTAAACCACTGTCCCGTTACAGCCATTACGATGATGAAGACTGTAATATCGAAATTGAGAACGAGAAGTTTTCACCAAGCGAAAAACTACCTGAAGACAACATCTTCACGTTGCCTGACCTCAACGTCAAGCCCCCTCGTCGACCCGAACAGAACACCGTCCGAGTGTCAGCAATAAATCAGAAAGATGTGAAGCACATAAGAATCCTGGCCGAAAATCTAGCGACCACCAAAATAGAAAAAATACAATCAACAAAACATTCGTGGACTAACACGGTATTATTCATTATTGCTCTTGTCGCCATACTCTGCATCCTCGGACACCATGCCTGGAAGACGTACCGAAGAATAATTGATAGCAGCATGACCACGCAAGAAGGAACACGTGAGACGAATCCGGACCCCGTATTCGCTCATCTTGGGGATGGAGGAGACATGTTATAGTTAACTACACTATATTTAGCGAAAACTGTACCTTTAGACCAGACCTTTCGTATCTTAAGTACTTTTTGTAAACAATCTTGTCTTGTGTATAAAAACGCCAGTAGGGCTAAAGGCAAGGGAGTTCCACTTAGACGTTAGTTAGATATACTTGTCTTGAAGTAGAATAAACATTGTTCACCAAGTCTCGTTTGTGTTTTTAAAAAACCTCGAGTCACGGTCGTGTAACATAACTGCTAGCGTACATCTAAGTGGTTATTTTAGTGATAATTTCAGAGGCGG
>CACRWH010006696.1:0-12403 GCA_902655005.2 Marronus borbonicus | reverse complement strand
ATAAAGTGGTTTAAAAAAACCTTTGTGTTTGAAATAATTACATAATTGGCGCAGTCAGTAGGATACAGGAAGTTAGAATTAGGCGAAGAATTCCATTTCTACCTTTGGTATCCACCATTCATCCTGGGAACGAAGAAGCCTCCGAACAAGTAAGTTGTTGAGTCCCTCTATTCTCCCGCTTTACTTTTAAGAATCGAACAATATTTTCTTTTTCTTTTTCGTATAAAATTATTTTTTATCTTAATTTATTTATGACGACAAACCAGGTCGATTTAGAGAATTTATCTAATACGTTGAACAAAATGTCATTAGAAAATAGAACTACTCCTACAATACAAGCTGCAAAGGCTATTGCTGATTTTTTACCAACCTTTCATGGCGATTCGATGCAGTTAGAAAGTTTTATAAACGCTTGCGATGAGTTTTTTAATGCTTATGGTGCCACAACAGACAACAACTTAAACCATTTTTCGTTTGTTGCCATCCGTTCAAAATTACGCGATGAAGTAGCTAATCATATAATGTGCAGACCCGATTTAAACACTTGGCCCTTAATCAAGAAAGCTCTAAGAGTTCAGTTCGGTGATAAGGTTGATAGACACACTCTTACTAAAGAATTTCTTCACTTAACACAAAAGAACAATGAGAATATTTTAGAGTTTTTAGAACGCATCAAACGCATTAAATCCCGATTAGAAATCAAAATTAATAGCGACACATCTATTCCAAATCAAAGAAAACCCTTATTTCTCGAGCAAAATGAAACAAATGCTCTAGATATTTTAATTGCAAACTCGGACGATGTCCTAAGAACTAAATTAGATTTAAAAGAGCCACAATCTCTGGTAGCTGCTGAAGCCATAGTAAGTCGACACTTTTTTAATCAACAAAGAATAAACTCTTTACATGATTCAAATAAAAATAGAGGCAGTCATAATAATCAAAAATTCACCTCACAACGAGCTAATCAGCATAGCGTACCAAATAGGATTCCCAATCCTTCTTTTAACCCATTTTATACACCTAGACCTGCTTTCAACTCATTTGATCAACCGAGTTATACGTTTCCTAGTACATCGCACAGTTCAAACATTAGACCCACGTCTACATTTCCTAGCCAACCTATTAATATTCGACCAACAGCACAACCAAATCAAAAATTCCTTACGAATTCTCGAGTATTTGGCAAACCCAAAAACGTATTCGCCCCACAACCAAATTATAAACCATCCTTTAAACCGGAGCCAATGTCTACCACATCCAGAGTTCCATCAGCTCGTTTTAGTCAAAATTTTCCTAATAGAACAAACTATTTTCCAAATTTTCAAAATAGACCGTCCAGAAACATTATTGTTGAAGAATTAACTAATGTTGAAAATCCTCAAATCAACTACGAAAGTTACGAATCTCATGAAAATCAGGAGAAACACTTTTACAATAATGTAGAGGATAATACCAACCCGTCTTATGTACCTCTTTATTATCAAGATAACACCCACTTGTCGTATGCCCCAAGTCATTATTCCGAACCTAGTTACGATTACAAAATTAACTATAAAAAGGGCAAATTAAATACCAATGCTGATGCTCTTTCTCGAGTCGAAATCAATCCGATTAATATAGATGATAACGCTTCTATTATTGGTAATCCGGGAGACATTGCAAACATTTTAGACGACTTGTCCGATCTAGATTTCGAAAACGTGTCTTTATCAGATTGTAAAGAGGTAGACAAAATTTTAGAAGACGAAGTGTCCCGATATCACAATACAGACCCTCCAGCTCATAAACCCAAAATCACAATCCTTCAAAACATCCTCTTGAGAGAACGACAAGAACCATCCGAAAACGAAACAGTACACACAAGCCTGGAAAATCCAATCATCGAAATACCTTATACAGAAAAAAGCATAAACACCTTTAAAAACCAAATCATAATTTCCTTAGTTCAGAAACAAAGTGAACAAATGAAAGTAGAAAGAACGAAAGTATTCGAGAACAACCGTATCTACCTTAAAACATTGCCTTATGACACTTATAACAATTTTGCAAACTTCATAAAAGAATTCTTCGAACCGAAAAAACATTACTGTATACATTTCACTCATAAAGAACTTGAAATCCCATTTGTAAATGTTGTGCAAAATCTTTTCAAAAACAAAGCCTTCAGCTTAACCATCTCCAACCACCTAGTTACTGATGTATTTGATGAAGAAGAACGTAAACTCAAATTAAAACTATATCACGAGACAAAAACTTGTCACCGCGGAATTCAAGAAAATATTAAGGCTATTAAACAATCGTATTATTGGCCCAATATGGACAAGGATGTCAAAGATTATGTAAATGTGTGTAACGTATGTCAGAAATTTAAATATGAACGTCACCCCAATAAGCTTATCTTCAAACCAACCCCTATCGGATACGAACCTTTCGACCACCTATACATAGATTCATATAAATATGCAGGCCAAGGTTTTATTACAGCAGTGGATAGCTTTTCAAAATTCGGACAAGCCTATGCAGTTCAAAGTTTGAATTCAATAGAAACCATTAATAAGATTCTACAATTCATAAGTCATGTCGGTATTCCACGTAAAATAACCTGTGACAACGGAGTTGAGTTTAAAAATGAAGTTATGCAAGAATTTTGCAAAACTCACGAAATCGAGCTCCATTACACCACTATATACAATCCTAACAGCAATAGTCCAGTAGAGCGATTTCATTCTACTATAGGTGAAAGCCTTAGGATTTTACAACAAGAAAAGAAACGTGAAACAATTACCAACCTTATGACTTATGCAATATTAAGTTATAACAATAGTATTCATAGCGCCACAAGTTACACTCCTTTTCAAATTATCCGCGGAAAATTCGACTATAAAAACCCCTTTGAATTAAACGAACAAAACAAAATAACGCAATATATACATGATCATTCAGAGAATATAAAGATCTTAAACGAATCGATTCATACTAAATTAATTGATAAACAGAATAAAAATTTAGAAAAGGTAAATTTGGAACGAAATAATCCTGAAATTAACTTAGACCAGCCCCTATTTAGAAAACAAACTCGTTTTCCTAACTCAAAGAAATGTTCACAACCCTATGTCGCTGTTAATAACCCTATACTGATTGACGACAACAAAATTAGAACAGATTCAAAAATCTACCATCAGACATTGTTAAAGCCTCAACGTTTCATTGCAGAACAACATCGCAATGAGCTCTATTTACATCAACCTAATTTGGGTGATCACGATGGTCCTGGTCCACCGAACCTTGGAAAATATTGAAATAACAAACGTAAAAAACCCTATCCTTCCTATCCTACTTGGTGAGACTAAAATAATTACATCTAAACATACTTTCTTGTATTATATTAACGTAACACTCCCCGAAGAAACTGCCCACGATATTAGAACCAAGTTAACTACATTAAGAGAAAAGATAAATGGGATTGAGAAAACTCATTTCAGTTTAATAATACTTAGTAGAATTAATAATGCACTTTTACTAACCAATGATGTATTAAGTAAATTAAAAGATTTTACACACAAGCAACGTTTTAAGCGAGGAGTAATTAATGGGGTAGGGACAGTTTCAAAATGGTTATTCGGTACCTTAGATGCTAACGATGAACATCGTATCAATACCCAACTAGAGTTACTACTAAAAAATAGCGATGAAGTCCATAGGAACGTACGAAATCAACAAACTGTTCTAAAAGAACTAACGAAAGTATATTATGATAACTTTCAAATGTTGAAAGACAATCAGAATATCTTAGGAAATCAAGTAGATCGATTATCGGAAGAAATTAAATTAATTAACAAACTAGATCAAGCCTTTTCATTTTCTAATGTAATCGATAATTTAATTATACAGCTACATTCTATTCAAAATTTAGTAAATAATATTGAAACAGCTATCGCATTTGCACGTTTGAATATTCTACATAGTACTATTATAAAACTCAAGGAATTAGAGTTGATCATTGCAAAACTCAATGACATATACAAGATCAGACAAGTCCCTGTACTAGAAAATTTCATTAACTACTATTCTCTTTTTTCGGTACAAGTAATAATAAAAGGAAAGATTATATTGTTCAAAATTCACACACCAATAGTAACCACTTCATACAAATATTTTCAACTTTATCCTGTTCCCATCTCCAACATTATGATTATACCCACGGAACCTTTCCTATTACTCAACAACACCGAATATTGGACAACATCTGAACCATGCACAAGAGTAGAAGAATATTATTACTGCAGACATCGTAACCTGAGACAAAATCAACCATGTTTGGCCAAGTTGATTAACACGGGAAGAAACGCCTGTCATGGAACTCCTGTTCGCATCCTAGAGAGCAGCGCAACTCAAGTCACCTCCAACAAGGTTCTCGTTCTACCCGTCGAACCAATAAACATCGAGAGTCAATGTAACAACAAGGGTTTCCATATGATTAATGAACCTAGCATAGTCACACTAGAAGATTGCCCGGTCAACATCTTAGGAAGAACCTTCTTACCTGAAGGCAACATGCACGAAGAATATGTGTTCGAGTTAACCACGATCAACATTACCCTTGATGAACAAGTTACCTCAAAACGGACAGTTCACCTGCATACCGTGGACGACAGAGGTATGAAACATCTCCAAACGGCTGCCAATAGTCTGTATGAAAGTCCTCCAGTGACTACAGCGCCTGGTCATACATGGATCAACAGTGTATTCATAATCTTTGTAGTAATATTACTATTAGTATTAGTTGTGACATATTCCTTAAGGAAAATTCGCAACACCAACATCACCGGAAAAAATCGCTGTGGGAAAATACCACCACCGACTTTTTCCGACTTAGGGAGGGAGGAGTTATGATATCCAAAATAAACAACATGATAATGACTAAGTTGTTATTATTGTAAGAACCTAAATGTATGCAAACGGTTAGTCATGTTGTTTGTTACAAATATTGTTAGTTTAGACATTTAGTATAGGACTTTGTCCATTTGTCTTATGATAAATATTATTATAAATATCTATGTAGAACTATTAAGGGCAGTTCATTACCGAATTGCTGCCAGTCAGTAGTTGTGATGATCTGAAACGTACAATTTCGAAATAAAGTGGTTTAAAAAAACCTTTGTGTTTGAAATAATTACATAATTCAAGTCTCGTTTGTGTTTTTAAAAAACCTCGAGTCACGGTCGTGTAACATAACTGGCGCAGTCATACGAATCGAAGAACTCCTAGATTTTGAGCTACAGAAGCATCATCTACGAGGTCGATTCCAATCGTTTGTCTTCGAAAAGAACCAGGGCTTGCGGTAGAAGAATCTAGAGGACGACGCCGACAAGAAAAAGCTGTACCTCCGAGATTACGACTCCGAACGCCTTCGCAACAAAGTAAGTCGAATTCCGTTACATTTTCCTTCAATTTACGCATGTATTTTGAACAAAATAAAACAAAATAAAAAAAAAAAAAAAAATTTTTTTTTTAAATATATGAAACATTAGAATTAAGAAATTTATGCAAAGTTCGCTAGATACGTTAGTTAAATCACTGGAAACAATGTCATTGAGCAATTCAAATCATACGCCACTAATTAGCGTAGCTAAAGCTAATGCTGATTGCTTGCCAACTTTTGATGGAGATTGCGGACAATTAGAAAATTTCATATATAAATGCGAAAAATTTTACAATAGCTTTGGGCGTACGACAGATAATGGCATCAACGATTTTTGTTTTAATTCAATTTGCTCGAAAGTTAAAGGTGACGTTGCTAATTTCCTGATGTGCAGACCGGATTTAAATACCTGGCCTGAAGTAAAAACAGCCTTAAGAGACAATTACGGTGATAAAACCGACAGACAAACACTTATGCGTGAATTTTTACAGTTATCTAGGAACAAAAATGAAAACATATTAGAATTTTTAGAAAGATTAAAATTATTTAAATCACGGGTAGAAGTAAAAATACACACAGATACTAGGCTTTCAGCAGATCAAAAAGCTCTTCTCATTAACCAGAATGAACTCAATGCTTTAGACGTATTTGCTGCTAACTCAGACAATAACCTAAGATTACTTTTAGATATAAAACCACCAAATAATCTTGCAAATGCAACCGATATTGTAATGCGGCATTACCACAACGAACAAAGAATTAGAACATTATCACAAAATCTTACGCACCATGCACAAAAACCAAATGAAATTCACAATCGCAAACCACCCGTAAATAAGCCTCAATATAATTATTTGCCCACGTACAAACCCGTTTATCCGACGCATGCACCAACAGTACCTCGATTTAATTCGTATATACCATCATTTCCACCTAACCCGAATTTCTATCAGAGACCTGCATATCATCAGCAATATGTACACCCGAGCGTTCCGAAACCTCAATTCCCATCACAGCCGGTACCAGTACAAACAAGACCTGCAATTAATCAACGATTTTTCACAAATCAACAAGTTTTTGGTAAACCGAAAGCACCATCAAACGTTTTCTCGCCTCGCCATTCGATCAAACCTAATGGTCCACCTGAACCTATGGACATATCTTCAGGAACTCACAACGTTAAATCAAATTTCTTTAAGAAAACAGGTCCCCCGAATTTCGTATTTCAAGAATTATACAACAACGAATTCGCAGGAGAACCACCCTCTACAGAAAATTACGACCACCAATACTCTTATTCCGAACCACCCATGGCTAACGATGTATATCAACATGTACCTTCTGAGCCATATCTTGAATATCCGCCTACTGAAACATACTTAACGAACGAACACTATGCAGAACAAACGGAACATCAAAAATTTTCACGAGGACTCCGACGTAAACCCTACCGGATAGACCTAAATAATATAAACTTAAACAATTCATTGCCATACATCGAATTAAGTGATATTCCTGTTAAACTATTAATCGACACTGGATGTCACGGTTCCCTACTTAGACCTTACATAGCGGAAAAGTATTTCCCAGAGAGAATATACCACAGCAATACACCAATTTCTACTTGCGCTGGCACTAAGCACAGCAAATTCAAAGCAAAAATACCTCTTCTCTCAGAACTCAACATTTTTAATGATTTCGAATTTATATTATTCCCTTTCCATGAATACTTCGATGGTATCATAGGGTTAAGAGACCTAAAAATGCTAGGGCTAAGGGTAGACTTACAGAACCAAGTGTTGAGTAACAGAACTACTCAAATCCCCTTTTCCTATAGAACAAACTTTGATATACAAAAAATCGAAGTCCCACCAGAATCAATTATATCCAAAGAAATTAGAACCTCCGTACCGGAAGGTACCGAAATCCTAATTGACGACATAACATTCGGCGAAAATTTGTTACAAATTCCCAGTTGCATCACTCGTGTAAAAAATCAATCAGTTACGATAGAAATCCAAAATCATACAAAACAATCACAGTTGATGATTTTAGATTTTGATTTCGTAAGAGAATTCGGAAACCCTTTCGACAACAACGAATTTGAATGCTACCACATAGAAAATAGGCAACCAATATCGAACGAAAGTAACCTTGTCTCATTTCAAAGTCTACGTACAGATCATTTAAATCCCGAAGAAAAACAATCATTGAGGAAAATCATTGCTGAATTCCCCGAAATATTTCACCATAATTCCCAAAAACTAACTTTCACAAACAAAATAAAACATGAAATCAGAACAACAGACGACGTGCCTATCCACACTAAATCATATAGATATCCTTACATCCATAAAAATGAGGTTCAGAAACAAATTAACAAAATGCTAGAGGATGGCATAATCCGACCAAGCCAATCCCCTTGGAGCTCTCCCATCTGGATTGTTCCTAAAAAGCTCGATGCAAGTGGCCAACAAAAATGGCGCATTGTAATCGATTATCGTAAAATTAATGAAAAGACAATAGACGATAGGTATCCTCTACCAAATATTCATGACATCTTGGATAAGTTAGGACGATGTAATTATTTCACAACTCTCGATTTAGCGTCTGGCTTTCACCAGATAGAATTGCAACCCGATTCCATTCCAAAAACAGCGTTCAATGTAGAGAACGGCCACTACGAATTCGTTCGAATGCCGTTCGGATTAAAAAACGCACCCGCGACATTTCAACGCGTCATGGACAATGTCCTCAAAGACTTACAAAATAAGATCTGCTTAGTTTACATGGACGACATTATCGTCTTCTCGACCAGTCTCCAAGAACACGTTTCAAGCCTCCGAAAAGTCTTTACCAATTTGCGAAACGCTGGACTAAAAATCCAATTAGACAAATCGGAATTCTTATGTAAATCGGTCGAATTCCTAGGGCATGTAGTAACACCTGAAGGAGTTAAACCTAACCCAAAAAAAATCGAAGCAATAAAGAGATTTCCAACCCCAAAAACCGCCAGGGAAATAAAGTCATTTTTAGGACTTGTCGGTTATTACAGGAAATTTATTAAAAACTTTGCGCATTTAACCAAACCATTAACTCAATGTCTTAAAAAAGATGCACGAATAACGCACACACCAGAGTTTATTAAATGTGTCGAAACTTGTAAGAGCATTTTAACAGAAGATCCCATATTACAATACCCCGATTTCTCAAAGACATTCAACGTCACAACAGACGCATCCAATTTCGCTATTGGAGCAGTGTTATCCCAAGGTCCAATAGGTAAAGATTTACCAATAGCATACGCGAGCCGCACTTTAAATCCGGCGGAATGCAATTATAGTACAATTGAAAAGGAACTATTAGCCATCGTTTGGGCAGTAAAATATTTCAGACCGTACGTTTATGGTACAAAGTTTAATATCATCACTGACCATAAACCACTACAATGGCTATTTTCACTCAAAGAACCAAGTTCTAAGTTGGTTCGTTGGCGACTCAAACTAGAGGAATATGATTATAACATCATATATAAAAAGGGTAAAGCAAATACTAACGCAGATGCACTTTCCCGCGTAGAAATCCACCCAATAGATTTAACCGATAATAATTCAATGATCGTTAACTTGGATGATAATGAACTCCCCGACCTAGATGCCGACGAGTTAGGTACCCTTCTCAAAGATATGCAATTCCGTCCAAGCACATCCCGAGATATCTCTGATACCTCAAATCGTACTATTCAACCGGAAAAAACACCGTCAGACAATGACACCGTACACACTTCCTTAGGGAATCCAACAATTACTCTTCCTTATACAGACAGACACCTTAACACATACACGAACCAAATTATAATAGGGAAATCACCCTGTAAAACATTTCAAGTTCACTTTGAAAAAGTATTTCAGAAAAAACGTCACACATGGTTATTGCACGAAGGCCTTCTTCACGATAAGCCGAAATTAGAAGCTATTTTCTATAAGTTAATTAAAGAATATTTACGTCCGAATCAAAACTATTGTTTATTTTTCAAATATACCGATGTAGAAAAACCCCTGATTCGATTCTTACAGGAGTACTTCCAAAACAAATCCTTTAATCTAAGCATCACACGTAGCATGTTAGAAGATGTAACATCGCACGAAGAACAACAACATAAGATCAAATTGTACCACGAAACCAAAACATCGCATCGCGGTATAAATGAGAACATATCAGCAATTAAAAAATACTTTTATTGGCCCAACCTAGAAAATGACGTTAAAAATTACGTAAACGCTTGTGAAATCTGTCAGAAATCGAAATACGAGAGACATCCTAATAAATTAATTTTCAAATCAACACCTATAGGTTCTAAACCATTTGAACATTTGTACATTGATTCCTTCAAAATCACAAATCAGTACTTCATAACAATTATCGATAGTTTTTCTAAATTTAGTCAGGCTTACCCGGTAAGTTCACTGAATTCCATCGAAAGTGCGAATAAAATCATTCAGTATTTCTCATGTTTTGGCATCCCAAGAAAAATCACTTGCGATAATGGGATTGAATTCAGAAACAAAGTCTTTCAAGACCTTTGTAACCTCTACGAGATCGAGTTACATTACACAACCATATATAATCCTAACAGTAACAGTCCGATTGAACGTTTTCACTCCACGATCATAGAAACCATCAGAACCTTAAGGGAAAATAAACCAGATTTAAATATCCTAGACCTAATGAACTTTGCAATTTTATCTTATAATAACAGCGTTCATTCAGCCACGGAATATACACCCTTCCAAATTGCAAAGGGGCAACTAGATTTCAAAAACCCTTTTGAAACAACAAAAAACGAACAAATATCTAATTACATTGCAGAACACACGAAAACACTAGAATTATTGTCAGGACAATTGTCGGAAACGTTAGGAAATAAACAAAAACAATCACTTGAACGCGAAAACCGACATCGCAAAAGGTCGATCGCTTTGAATCCAGACCAACCTGCATTCGCGAAAAATAATTCTAAAACACAGAAAGACCAACTTCCTTTTGTTAAGTTAAACGATCCCCAGATCATAGAAGGTGTAAAAATATTATCTAACAATAAGGTCATACATCAGAGACAATTAAAGCCTCAAAGAAAATTAACTGTTGCAGGGCATCAGCTTGATGATGAAGATCATTCTGATTCTGATGATATCCCTTTATCCCGCTTGCGGAATAAAGATTGAGACCTTAACGAACCCTATCCTCCCTCTACAAATGGGCAAAGCACGTATAATAGAAAATGAGCACACATTCGCCTATCACGTTAATATCAGCGTTCCAGCTTTGATTAATAATAAAATTAAGAATAATATAAACCTACTAAAAGAATTTCTGAAAAAAAAACCCCAACCACTTTAGTCTGCTATTATCGGGAAAATTAGAAATTGCTAACGCACTAAATATCCAGATTGGAACTGTCATATCTGGCATACGTAATATTCGACAGAAGAGAGCAATCTTCGACGGAGTTGGCACAGCATCAAAATATTTATTCGGAACCATGGATCCCAATGATCGTAACTACATTAATAAGTACATTGAAACCATAAATAAAAACGAATTCAAAATTCAAGAATCCCTTTCTAAACAACAAACAATATTAAAGGAAATTATAAGTAAATATTCAGAAACCTTCGAAACACTTCAGATCAACCAAAACAAAATCGTACTTCAGCTCAGTCACTTAATTAAAGATAATGGAATTTTACAGGAACATGGACAAGTAATATCGCTAAGCTTGACCTTGGACAAATTAGTCTTAGAACTGCAGATGTTATTTGACATTATAAATAACTTACAAACAGCACTATCATTTGCTAACTTGCACGTACTACATAATTCTATAATGCAACCTCATGAAGTTGAAAATATCCTGAACATGCTAAATAAGAAATTTGGCCCAGGTCACCTACCAACCTTTAAACATTTAATCAACTATTATTTATTCTTTTCAACTAATTTTGTAATTTCAAACGACGTAATTCTGTTCAAAATACATGTACCAATTGTTTCAAAACCCTACGATTATTTCCATTTTCTCCCTGTTTACCAAATCAATTATACCGTAATTCCCGAAACTCCCTACATTTTATTCGACAATGAAAACTACTGGAACACGGAGAAAAGATGCAGCCTCGTCGAAACCGTTTACTTCTGCAAGCAAGAGGACCTCGCGAAAGGAGACCCGTGCTTAAAGAATATCCTCATCCACGCTGTAAACCACTGTCCCGTTACAGCCATTACGATGATGAAGACTGTAATATCGAAATTGAGAACGAGAAGTTTTCACCAAGCGAAAAACTACCTGAAGACAACATCTTCACGTTGCCTGACCTCAACGTCAAGCCCCCTCGTCGACCCGAACAGAACACCGTCCGAGTGTCAGCAATAAATCAGAAAGATGTGAAGCACATAAGAATCCTGGCCGAAAATCTAGCGACCACCAAAATAGAAAAAATACAATCAACAAAACATTCGTGGACTAACACGGTATTATTCATTATTGCTCTTGTCGCCATACTCTGCATCCTCGGACACCATGCCTGGAAGACGTACCGAAGAATAATTGATAGCAGCATGACCACGCAAGAAGGAACACGTGAGACGAATCCGGACCCCGTATTCGCTCATCTTGGGGATGGAGGAGACATGTTATAGTTAACTACACTATATTTAGCGAAAACTGTACCTTTAGACCAGACCTTTCGTATCTTAAGTACTTTTTGTAAACAATCTTGTCTTGTGTATAAAAACGCCAGTAGGGCTAAAGGCAAGGGAGTTCCACTTAGACGTTAGTTAGATATACTTGTCTTGAAGTAGAATAAACATTGTTCACCAAGTCTCGTTTGTGTTTTTAAAAAACCTCGAGTCACGGTCGTGTAACATAACTGCTAGCGTACATCTAAGTGGTTATTTTAGTGATAATTTCAGAGGCGG
>CACRWH010006695.1:0-12435 GCA_902655005.2 Marronus borbonicus | reverse complement strand
ATTGTGGGCGAAACGTCGAGTTTTATTTTAACCAACGACATGACACGATTCAAACCCGGAACACGTTTAGTTGCAACTATAATATTATTTTTTGTATGCTTTTTCTGTAATTTGGTAAAAAATAAATATGAGGTAAATAATATCAGGTATAAACTCGCCTACGTGTAGATGACTAGCAAATGAATGCACAAACTTAACCAACAAAGTAACAGGCCGGAAGTAGACTTTCCAATTAAAGTAAATAACATTGAATTAGGAGTTGGAGAAATACTAATATTGTACGAGGTCTCCCAGCCTACTGATCTCAATAGCCGTAGAATATGAATGATTACTGAATAGAAAGTGCCCTATAAGCAGTGCTACCAATCAGACTCCTGGCAAAATTAATATATAAATTGCAACATATAATAATAAAATAAAACAAATAATAATTTATTGCAACAAATATATTTAACATAAAAATAAATAGTTTTAATACACAGAAACTTTTTTATTAACTAGAAAACGATAAATTTCAGTATATTTTTTGAGCATAACAATTGCCTATATGCTGCTCGATTTAACACATTCCTTTTCATTGAATTTTTATTATATTTTTATGGTTGTATTGAAAAATTCTTTGGGAAGCTGTTTCCTTACATTAGATTATTAAACGCCAAAATCTAAGTTAAAGCAGAAGCTGACTTTGAAGTGTATCTCTTCAACTAGATAATTTTCATTCGAATGCTTACTACAGTGACAATTAGCGTAGATTTCGTTTCTAACCAACTTCTTCCTATTGCAGGTTAAGAATCTTCCAGATATCGAATATTATGAAAAATACTCCGATAGATGCTCAAGTGAAGCCTCGAAAGCCTTCTTATCTTTCATGAAAGGCACCGACCTAGTGATAGACATGTTCGAATATTGCCAAGGTGATTGCTATCTCGAAATAATGTTCCTCGGTGTTCTATCCACTCATAGGGGAAAGTCGATCGCGTACAACCTCTGCAGGGCGACAGAGATGCTGGCGCAAACTTTGTTTTCCGGAGAGAACGTTAAACAATCCATTACTGAGGTAGCGCTAGATTTAAAGCCGTCTCCGAAATTCGTGAGCGCTATATTCACATCGCGTGTATCGCAGAAAATAGGACAAAAGCTCAAAATGAAAGTTGCGGGGAACGTCAAACTCGACGAATGGATGTATGATGGAAGGACGTTTGCCGAGAGATTGGGAAATAATATCACACCTATCCAATATTGTTATAAAATTTTGTAATAGTGATCCTCTTAGTAAATTTTACGAATGTATTGTTTATAATAACTTTTAAAAATATTAAAATAGATAAAGTCAAATATAAACAAAATTGGAAACTATAAATCAAATAAAGTTCCTTTTCACAGAGACAGTTTTACGCTTATTACCTCTTTTAAATATGAATTTAGAACAAGTTACAGCTTTGCCACTGATGATACAGACGCACACGAGTAAAAACTCGTCTTCTTAGAACTAAATTCATATTCTAAGTACTTTTGCAAGTTTTATCTCCAATCCCACTAAATACGTAACAAGGTGGATGTGATACTTCCTGCACATTAAATTTTATTAGTGTTGATTAAATAATTTGTATAAACATTTACGTACGTACATACGTTTCCCAATCATTTCGTCTAATCAGTTAATTAGCAATATTTCTAATAACTTATTTTGATTAAATTAATTACTTAATCGGAATGAAGTTCTAAATTTATTTTCCATAGCATACATATGTTAATATGGGACAAATTAGGCATACTGATTTTTCTATTAAACGTGTAGATATTATCATCTCAGAATGTAAGTCTAGTAAGCAATGTACACTGCTCAAAACAATTAGAGGATATTTAGAAAAATAATAATAAAATAAATAATATAAGACACGCAAACATTTTTATATTGCAACTACAACGTTTTTAAACAAGAAACAGATTGCTTTGACAAGCTTCAACTTGTACAGCGCTCCAGTGCGAACCGTCACTGCTTGAGGGTTTACAAGCGTGTATCCGAGCGATCTCGACTACAGTCAGATTTTACCATTTTCCGTATCATAGCAAATTTTTAACCGTAATTACGGGTAATAATGGAAAGGCAACGTGATTTGACTCATGCACAGGCTTGGAGAGCAATAGGTCAATTGGAAGCTGGACGGAGGCAGCAAGCTGTTGCTGAAGTTTTTGCAGTTTCGCGTTTGTGGAATCGGCTTTTAGAAACTGGAGATGTTCAGAGAAGACGAGGACAAGGACACCCAGCATCTAAAACACCAAGAGATGATCGATACCTAACAGTATTTGCACGTAGAAACCGCACTCATAATGTAACGCAGCTTAGAAGTGAGCTTGCCGCTGCAACGGTAAGAGTAGTATCAGCTCAAACGATAAGAAATCGTCTTCACAACGTTGGCATGTATGCTTGAAGACCCCTAGTATGCGTTCCACTAACTGTTCTTCATAAAAGGTCGCGAAGAATATGGGCCGAGCAACATAGAAATTGGAATCACGATGACTGGGCACAAATATTGTTTTGTGACGAATCCAGATATTCCAGATAATAGGCGTATTTTAATTTGGCGTGAACCTGGAACACGTAATCAGCCACAATTTGTTCGAGAAAGGCCGCAATATGAAGGCGGGAGTGTAATGGTATGGGCTGGAATAAGCGCAGGAGGTCATACAGACCTTTATGTGATACAGAATGGCAACCTGACTGCTCAGAGGTATCTGGATGAAATTTTGAGACCTGTTGTTCTTCCGTACGCTGGCGCTATGGGTGAAAAATTCATTTTAATGGATGACAATGTTCGTTTACATCGGGCAAACATCCTGAACAACTGGATTAAACAATTGGAAATCGATAGAATGGACTGGCCAGCAAATTCTCCTGATGGTAATCTTATCGAACATGTTTGGGATGCTTTAGGAAGACGTGTTGCAGCAAGAAATATGCCACCGCGTACAATTCGGGAACGTCAAAATGCTCGGATAGAGGAATGGAATAATCTTCCACGAGAATTTTTTTAAGTCCTGATTCGATCAATGCCGATGAGATGTCAAATCTTTATTGCCGTTTGTGGCGTTATTTTATCAATAAAACTTCTTAGAAAGTCTCAAAATTGTGTATTCATTCAATGATATTTATTCACTGTAGTGCCTTAGTAGCTTTATAATGTTCACAAACAAGTTTAAACTTGTGAATGCGTTCGGTTTCTTATTTAAAAAGGTTGTAGTTAAATATAAATTTTTTTGCGAGATGCTACATTCATTATTTATTTATTTTATTACCATTTTTCCAAATATCCCCTAATTTTTTTGAGCAGTGTATTTATTTACACCTACATATATATTGAAGCAATGCCTTTGCCCATAATTAACAAACAGTTGTAGTGTTGGCGAATCTTTACCCAGTGATAAGAAGTTGAAGTTTCGAGCTTCGATTTTCCTATCGTTTTTGATGAGGATCACGTGGATTTTCGTCTTAGCATTGCTTTCCCCATGACCGTCGCTATTTGTTACTGGTCTCTTTTTTATACATTTTATAGTTCCATCCCAGGCAATAATCCTATATGTCGTACTATTAGATAGACCGATAAGACAGCAATGGAAAAATCAAATTAATGATAAATTTCAGGGACGGAAATAAATACTTACTTTGAACGTGGGCAAAGATTGCGATGTTTTTACGCAAATTTCTTCGGGCAAATTAGACTGAACATGGTGTACATGTCAAAACCGTGGAGTTCGCCGACGAGAAAAAGGGTCTATGATGCCTAGCTTTTGCATCGCGAACTTGCTTCGTCAGTATGTGGACCCTATGGGCTAAACCATATAGTTCTAATAGTATATTTCCGATATGGGGGCATGTATGAACATTTGCTTGTATAAAAAAGTCAGAGGAATTATATATAGACAGAGATGTTCTTTTCTTAAAACGGCATATACTACACTCAGTTTCTCATCAGACCTAAAGCCTGACGTCAAATGGTAGTTGAAAATATTAAATCTTCATGTTGTGAGGATTCTTAGTGTTGCTATAAGTCTTTCATGAGGTGAAATACAATCTCTTAAAGTTAACAATTGAAGTATGTCTTCTCGTCCATTCGTAATTAGTTGAATTAATCTACTCTTAACTCATTTAGTAAACTAATTTACGGTATTGTTCTTCTCTTGAACAACCAAACCCATTTAATTGAGTCAACCTAATTATAACTACTCCAACTAATAGTTGAGTGTAGGCTTTCACGACCGTAATCCATAGTAGAAATGTCTTTCGGGTGATGTCGCGAGCAACAATGAATTCGAATTCATTGTTCGTAACTTCTTATCAAGCCTATTAGCAAATACCAAGCAAATGCAGAAATTGCCAAATATAACACGTTTAAGTGTATATCCGGACGCTGGATATTAACAACTAATTGGTCCACTGATTAGATATACCTTTGGCTATTAATTACGGAACACATTAACAAATTTTGTACATAAGTCGTTGACTGTTTGAATTAATTGCTGCATCTAGATATGAGTTTAATTCTAGATATATTTTATGAATACATCCACTACTAATATGAAGAGTTTAGCGATATTGGTCTTTCTATCATGCCTTTCGGCATCATCATCGTATCACCAAGTAAGTGCACTGTATTTTAGAGAGCTACTTGACGCCACTATCATCTTAGTTTCTGAGATTGCAGCCATTGCACAATTTGCTGTTGCCCAGCTTGCTTAATGGTAACGCCGACACTGCTATGCCGCGGCACTGCATTTAAGTTCGCCTTCTAATACATGAAAAGACAAAGTGCTTTTGTATTTTATTGTAGATAGAAAGCATCGTGAAAGGAAACTCCAGCCGACACAATGTCGTATACTCCATCTCTGATGAAGAAGTGGAAGCTAATCTTACCACGTTATACAACGACGCAAGTGAATGCTCATATCGTAATTTTCCAGATTGGGCACCGGCTGAACATTGCTACAACTCATTACGAAACATTAAATGGAAAGTTGATATCACGAAATTAACCAAGTTTTTACGAAATGTCGACCATTTCGAAGAAACAGACTGGTTCTACTCGGCGGTGTGTTTTTCTTTAATGCCTGCTAATGTAATAGAAGCTCATATCGACATAGCTGCTCACATTGTGAGCGAATTCATGAAAGCAGGTTATCATGACAATATATTTCTTTATGTATATTGGAGATTTATCGAAATAATTGCCAGCAGTAACAGCAGCCTTATGGTAGCCACGCCAAATTTAGCGATTATCACTTGGTATCCTTTTCAAAACAATTTTAATGGTATATCTTGGTATAAAGGTGACAATTTAACGTCTGGCGGTTATATACAGAAAATACCGTCTAATTCGACACTAGATTCTATAAATAAAAACAATTTAAAAATAGCAATTTACGTGCCAGACGGTTTCATTAAGAACCTTACTGCAGAGTCAGAATTAAAGATACAAAATCTATTTATTATGCTAACAATCACCAAAGAAAGCAGTTTTTTTGAGGGAATGTTTGGAATATATATATACGACATAGTTGGTCTTAGAATTCCAGGATTTTGTAAGAGAAATGAGCTGTCCATATTGCAAGTACTTTATGAGGATGATACACTTGTGTATGAACATGGAAGTAAATACTTTGATTCAGCTAACCCGCCTAATAACAAATGTATGTTATCGAGAACTACTTATTTCGCTAGAATAAGAAATGAAACCAGTTTTTTTGAATCCGCTAAGACTAGGTTTTGCCAAAGGTTTCCCATTGGTAAAACTTATTTCCCGCAAACGCCAATGGGCCTTCGCGCTTATCCGGAAAGTTTTTGCGTTAATGGAAAGGCAGAAATACCATCCCTTTATTGCCATCGTGGAACCCGTTCTTGGAGAATCGAAAAGTCAATGCACCTAGAGTGCATATATAACTACAGCATCTCTGCACATACAGAGCAAGTTTACAAAGTTGCAACACAATGTTACAAGTATGACATCAGTAGTACGCTGACCGCGATAAATTCAACAAATTTGGCAACCATTGACAAGAGAATGATATACGATATCTTCTGGTGCATGGGTAAAAAGTTAGACTATTTTCTTACTTCTTCTAGATATGCCACAATTAATATTTATGGCGATGTCTTTTTCCCTTTACTAAACACAGCGCTAGGACTTTTCACAGAGCCATCTGTAAAACTTGTAAAGGCAGCGTACGTAATTGACACTTTATATGATTGGATTAGCAGCATAGAATTTTCAGGACATTCAGAAAAGCATATGCGCAAAAAATACGGGAATTACATTTACGAACAGATTTCCTCTCAAAGTCCTATTGTTGGCACAGTGGTTTATAAACGTGGCACTGGTTCATTCAAACAATACGAAGTAAAACCTTTAATTAAAGACAACGCAACCGATACCCACGCCTCGGATCCATCAGTTGAAGTTGTTGTCTATGCTATTAATAACGAATGGGCAACTGATAGTGACGGGTTTTCGTACTTCATTATACATCCAGATTTATACTATGAAAATGACACAATTAAAACTAAAAGCAGAATTCTTGTTATTCATTCCACGTATTGGATCGAACTTCGGATATTTCTAAGAGCAATAGGAAATGAAGACAATTGGATGTTAAATTATTATACAGGTGAAGGGTACTGGTTTAGTATTTCAAGTATTTTTACAGCAAGCGTACGTGTGATTGAAAATAACACTGGTAACTATTGCGAAACCACTAAGGATATCGAACTATTGAACTATGGAATGGCTGCAGAAGTACTAAGTAGAACAACCTACAAGAAAATCGATCTATTATCTATGTTATCAATGTCTGTTAATAACGCTGAAGGTAAAACGGGAACGGAAGAAATATACAATAAGTACTCCTCGCTGTTGCAGTTTTTCAGGATGCTTGGTTGCACTTTATCTCTGGTAGGGATAGCGATTTTGTTTATTACAGCTCTAGTGCTGAAAAACTGGCGCAAAAATAGATTCTACACGATCCAATTAACGATAACTTTAACATTCCAGATCGTACATTTCATTGCCGAAGCTCAAATTGAGGAAACCACCCAAGCAGGATTTTTCGCATTCTACTACTTTATTCTTAGTCAATTTTGCTGGATGTCGTTAATCGGATACAAGCAATATTTGCGATTCGTCAAAGTTTTTCCTTCGAAAACTTTGGGAACTGTAAAGTCTCTAATCGTTGGATGGTTGCTTCCGGCGATAGTCGTTACCTCGTCGCTTATATTTTACTCTGATTGTCTGAAATGCGACTTATGCTATAAAAACACGGAGATCTTCATGTTTTTTATACTGATTCCAGTAGGAGTGGTCGTTGTTATTAATTTAATTGTTTACATTTTTGTAATGATAAACATATGGACAAGTGAAGGTGGCACATCTGTACCGAGTGATAGGAAGTTGACAATTCGAGCTACGATTTTCCTGCCATTTCTAATGGGGATCACTTGGATCTTCGTCTTCGCATTGCTCTCCACATGGTCATGGCTGTTTATTGCTGGTCTCTTCTTTATTCATATTATAATTCCATCTCAGGCAGCAATTCTGTGCGTTTTTGTTGTACTATTAGATAAACCGACAAGGGAGCAGTGGAAAAACCGAATAAAGGGTATACTTAAGAAGCGGAAATAAGTACATACTCTCACGTTTTTGAGTAAAATTTTCTGGTTTACTAGCTTATAGACAGAACATTTTCAACTCTTTTGATGCAGCCTCACGTAACATTATTTGATATGCTGTTATTATGTGTTGTAAAATTATAGACATTAAGATACTATACCGCACCTATTTTATTATTTATTTAGAATTTTACACATTGTAGTACGTAAAAATATAAAATATGTGTTAATGTCCTATTAAACGAAATATAAACAAATTCAACGAAACACAATTTATCTTTGCATTGGGAATCTCCCTTTTACATATGCGGAAAATTATAAACTGAGTTATCGGCTACATATGCGACCAATTGATCAATTCCTAGGTTTAATCATGACATGCTCTTGATACCGTAATATAACATTTGGGGTATCAGTTCCACCGGTTTTGGCTGTATGAATGAAGTTTCCACGCGACCGATATGGTTCTTTCACTAGCGCTTCCAATTTCTGAATGCTCGTTGATAATCTTCGAAGCGAGCGAAATTACGCTCGAGCACTCGCTCTTCCAGGTTTGCCTCGATAGCCATCTGCTTCGCGAATTACGGATTCGAAAACTGGTTTTGGCGCGCTCGGCGTGCGTTTTGTGCGGATATAATCAAAAATCGCACGTTCTTTTCGAGAAAAAAAATGTAGAAAACGCAGTTTTCGCTAAAAAATTATACTATTATGCGTCTGGGGTCATTCTATGCTAGATTACCAAAAATTCCTAAAATCAGAGCTGCTTGGTTATTCTCAAATTTACACAAAATTATCATACGTAATTGGTAATAATTAAGATATTATTATGTATTTTTAATGAAGTTTATATCTACATATTTTCTATTCCATTTTCTTTTTAAGGTTAACTCATTATTTATTTATTTCTTCATCAAATATCTAGTATTGAAGATGAAACTAAGGATTGGCCGAAACTCATATACCTTTTAAAATGATATTTTTTGGTTTCTGCTGGTTAGCTTTAGTTTCAATACTTGTGTCTAGCACCTCTTTTCTACTGGTTCTTTCTACTAACTAAGCCTGCAGAAACGAATAGCGCTTCACGAAATTAGCAGAGACTAGACAGACTCGTGTTTATTCGTCTCATGGTGTTGCTTACTGGTTTCCCCGAGAGTCGACAAGACACGAGTCTATATAGTCCCTCCTAATTTTGTGAAACGCACAAAAGGTATACTCGTTTCTGCAGACTTACTACTAACACGTAACCAATTAAGGATTTCTCATTTCTACTTTTCACTTCTCGTGTAAATTTATGTATGTATGTCGTTGGAAGAATGTATTAGTTATCATACAGAAAACTAGCACTCTTTCTCCATTACTGTTTCTAAAATTTTCTCCGTGTGCTTTAATTATTGTCTTAAGTTCTGCATCGTTTTTGCCGACATTACTATTGAAGTCTCCAATTATTATTAATTTCCCTTCCTCACTTCCTCCGTTGTTATTGAAAATTGTTCCCATAATTTGTCCTTGTTCTATAATGTGCCACCTTCGTTGATTCCATAGACTATACGTTTTTTTCTTTTATTATTATTTAATTATCATCGATGAAGGGAGTATTCGTTCCGACTATCCTCTCCATTTAGATACCTGTTTTTCTAGTTTATATGCATATGCATCCAATTCCTCCAGCTGGTTTAGTAGTGGGTTGTCCATTTTTATCAAATCTTGCCCTTTCTTCTTTGTTTCTGTAATAGCCAATAGTTTTAACCTTAGATCATCACATTCTTCCATGTGCCGATATTCCATGTTCTTTATGCTCCATTTCCTTTGACTTTTATTCGGTATCTTTGCGATGCGGTTTCCATTTTGACATCTTCTTCTCTGTTGCTTTTTAATTTTTTGAGTTTTTTAGATTTCTTGACGGCATTTTCTTAGTTTTCTCTCCTTCTCAATGTTCCATTTACATTGTTATCTATATGTATATTATTATCTTCTGATAACCTATTTTCATTTGTTTTCTTTTCTCTATTTCGTCCTAAAAGTAAATTAAAAACTTTATTATTGACGGCTGATTTGAGCGAATTTAAAATATCATGTTTTTACTTTGTTTTACACAAGGCTAACCATATAAATTATCATTGCCATTAATACCAATAAACGCTAGTAATAACAGCGTAACGCAAATCTTATCTACATTAAATAGAATTAATAGGATGACGAATAAATATTGATACTTCACAAATCTTGTCCGATGAGAAATTCGAACCAAAGTTGATTCGTCACTCGAAATCAACGATGAGAGAAAACAACTCACTTATTTACAAATAGGAGAGTCATGCAATTTAGCACATGTCTCACTGAAATAAATTCATCGTAAAAACCGGCTCCTCTTAGTATCGTGTCAGCTGTTAAGTATGTGAGTCGCGTTCGCCGAAATGAACGCGTTACAATGCCTTCTGGCAGCCGTAGTTCTTACGATAACAACAACCATTTTATACTTTAAATGGAAATATAGTTACTGGAGAAAGAAAAACGTAACATACATCGAGCCAAAGTTATTATTTGGAAATATAGAATATCCCTGGTCGATAAAAAAAGGTTTCGTTAGCATGTTGTCGGATGCTCACAAGGAGTTCAAATCGAAAGGGCAAAGATTTGGCGGCATTTATTTGATGCACAAACCTACTTTGGTACCGGTCGATCCGGATTTGATAAAACGCATATTGCAAAACGATTTTCAATATTTCATGAACCATGGAAACTTCATTGATGAAAAAAGCGAGCCGCTAAGTGCAAATTTATTAAATCTAGAAGACGAGAAGTGGAAAACTTTAAGAACGAAGTTAACTCCGACATTCACATCCGGAAAAATTAAGGTCATGTACGAAGAGATGAAATCTTGCGGTACTCAGATGGTAGAACACATAAGCATGTTGACTTCTCAACAGAAACCCTTAGATGTCAAAGAGATCGTAAGCTGCTATAGCACGGATATCATTGGTTCCTGTGCTTTCGGAGTGAACTGCAACAGCTTCAAAAATCCGGACGCGGAGTTTCGTAAATACGGACGCATGGTTACCGAGTTGAATTTTACAGCAGCCCTCCGGATGTTCGTAACATTTATCCTTCCGGAGATAAAGAAAGTGTTTCGGATTAGAATGTTCAGTAAGGAAGTGGAAGATTTCTTCAGCAACGCTTTTAAGGAAGTAATCGACAATCGAACGTCGACTAACACAAAACGCAACGACTTCATTCAGATCTTACTGGAGCTTGGCGCTGGTCACAAGGGATCCACGCAAGGCCTCACCACTGAGGAGATGCTAGCCCAGTCGTTTATATTTTTCGGCGCTGGATTCGAAACCTCCTCTACCAATTTAACTTTCTCTTTATACGAATTGGCCATGCATCAAGATTTACAACAAAAGGTCCGAGATGAAATCTTCACAGTTCTGGAGCGTCATAATGGCGAAATGACCTACGAAGCTTTAATGGAGATGCCCTATGTAGATCAAGTTCTAGACGGTAAATTTTTTTTTTTCGTATTCCAATTTCAAAACATTTTTGTCCGGAAAATTGGGAAATAATGCAGCAATGAATCTAAGGTTGTAGCTATTCCTAGTGCTATTATCTCAAATTTTATTTGTTATGTCAAAAGTAATTTTACTAAGTTGCATTCTTCTAAATACTTTAGACAAGGAGTCAGGCAGACTCTGGCATTCTCATGAAATTACGACGCGGTTTCTACCCGGAAACCTAAATTTTTTAAAAGAAAACAACGACCGCGGAAGCCTACAATATTTACTCTAAGTTGCACTTAGAGACCTTGCTAATGGAAAATTTTTGCCCCTCTCACAATGTGATATTTAACCAATCAAGCGAGACAAAATATTGCAGCAAAGATATAAAATGTATAGCTCCGATTGATTTTTATATTTAGTCCATACAAGAATTTTCAAAGTAGTTTTCTTCCATGTCATGAGATCTGATTGGGCGCATGGTTTAAAATGATATTGGAACCTACAGAGTGTCTCATAACTTAGCTGCTACTTAAAGCTGTATTTTTTCAAATGGAGAATGCTAATGCTGAAATATATTGTTGCATTCCTGAAATTCCAGTTAAATTGTTAGGCAAAATATAATAGGGTATTATTACTTTCAAACTAAACGTTCAAGAGTTATTAGGGATTCTTTGAAAAAGTCGACATTTACAGCAATTATTTCTCCATTTTATTGCCATATTTTCAAATACGATGCAAAAACAAAGAAGCCTTCTACTTTAACATCGATGTGCTCTATGTTGTGCGCATGACTTAACAATTATAAGAATGCAGATATATAATACTCTAAATTATAAGCACGTATGTAATATTAGTAACTTTAATAATGCTATGAAAAGTCAAAAAAGCTATTGGAAAACAGCACGACGGCGGGATTGCTGAATTTGACGAAATTGGACTTGTAAAAAGATTTCGTTTGTAGTTTCTCTGGATGAATTCGAATTTTATAGCATAAGGGAAGATCCTCCGAAATCCTACCTAATCAGATAGAAAATAAATAGTAACCGTTGAGCAGGCCTAACGAAAATATCTTAAAATATGGAGTACAAGGCTCAAAATTCGATTCAATTTTATTCCTCATTTGTGTAAATGATCTGGGTGATTTTACAATATGTGACACTACAATGTTTGCTGATGAATTGAAGGAAACAGAAGAATTGGGTACATACTACTCCAATTTCTACAGTAACGTCGATAAGTAAAAAACACATTTTAGATAATTCCTTTTATGGTGACGAACTT
>CACRWH010006694.1:0-12441 GCA_902655005.2 Marronus borbonicus | reverse complement strand
GAGTTTTATTTTAACCAACGACATGACACGGTTCAAACCCGGAACACGTTTAATTTCAACTGACTCTGGCTGTGGAAGCCTACGTTTTTATTTTAGGAATAACTTAGCTTAAATGTTGTAACCCAAATTATGCTAATCTCGAATCAACGTTGATGACGCCGGGTAGGCAGAAAGATGACCATTGCTAGTGTTTTCTTTCGTGTGTCTTTTACTGTAGAGATATTAGAGCGCTTATGTGTACGCCGTATCGAGTTCAGCAGTCCAAGAACTGCTCAAGAGTTCCTTTGGGAAGTGTACACCACTTTTTTACCCGTTGTTTCGAAGGACAGCGATATATACCGCACGGTAAATAGCGGTGTGAGACAGGCGTAGATAAGCAGTTGGAGCAACGCTGATGACGCCGGGTAGGCAGGAACATGTTCGTTTTCTTTCTTCACATTACTTTTGATGTGAGCGGTGTTGCAAGCACTTGTACGTTCGCACAAAATGCTTATACCTCGTATTGTACGCCTGTACACAATACCATTTCTCTAGTTCGTTTACAACTTACAGAAAATATTATCATTTCTTACTTAGCGCGAATGAAGAATTGTTATCACCATTAACCCATTTTTATAACGAAAGCACGGGTTGTAGTAGGGCTGAGGAACTTAGCATTATTTTAGTTATTGTTTTTAGTCATACGAATTTCATGTAAAATAATGATTGTCTTGGTAAACCTTAATTAGGGGAAGAATCAAAGTCCAGTTACAGTTACAAAACTGTGAGGGGGCACGTGTCTACAATTGAACTTATTATTAGACAAAATAGCGAAAGAAGTGAAAAATTGTGCACATTTACGGTGATTAATAAACTCTGCTGAAACACGTGTTGCCATCTTCTCTTATAATGATCATCTGAATTTTCATTTCGGTTGCCATTTTCATCTCAGATTGTTCTCGTTTTGTTTCAGTTCGTGTTAATTCTTGGTTTATTGCCTTCGAACTTGCTCCATTATTAAATAAATCAACTAATTACCGCTAACATCAAACTTAACGGAATAAAACACGCCCGGTTTAGCTTTTTATATTATGGATATCAGGAATAACCCAATATTCATATAAAATAAAATATGAATGGAGCAGATTACGTGTTTTAACGCACATTTCTAAACAATACTCAAACCAATACATAGCAAAATCTTGCCAAATCAGAGTGGCGCGATATCGAAAAGAACGCATTCCCTATCGTAATTTATTAAACGATAAAGCTCGAATTTTACACTGAACAGTTGTTTTTAATTTGCCGTAACGAAATTTACGATCTTCTTGTCAGGTGGGCACATCCTACGATACGCAGGGCATAAAAGAAAGAAAGGAAAAAGCAACAGGAGCGACGTGACAGAGCAAGAAGGCGCGCTAATTTTCGTCGCCGGTACGGAATTAGATTTTAAACGACTAACGATCCGAGCGAGCGTTGAAAAATGACGAACGTATGACAAATAAACGACAATCGAAACGAAGAAGGCAAGAGAAAAAAATGAAAAACGAAACGCGTCAAACGAAACAACGAACGCGCACTACGATCTTCGCGGTAATATATTAAGGAGCCGTCCCGCGAACCATCTGCCGTAGGAACGCGATACTTACGGTTCAAATTCGCGCGCGACGATTAAAGGCGTATATCTGACACTAATTTAAGTTATAAACGACGTTTAAGAATGCTTTTCGGTACTAAATTAAACATACTGTATGTTTGAGATGGGTTTACGGGGACTTTTAGCGCGCGGATGAGATGATAAGCTGCGTAATTAAGTATAATTGGGAGAAAAAGAATCGGAGCTAGTTAAAACGTTCTTGGAACTAGGCGCATTGGCCGTTATTCCTAGCTTCTGTTGGTCCTTTGAACTTAAATGCGTGTATTTAAATATGAGTCGTAGGCAAACGTGACGATAAACGATTCATAAAAGACAAGGGTTTATTTTTATAGGGTCCTATGTAATAGATCAATTGATTTGTCAAAGTATACAGGTTGTAATTGATTTTACAGATTACCAAGGCGATATCAGTAAACCATTGCCTAAGCTTCAAAATGCTTCGGAATAATTAAATTGATAGTTCCGAGAATAAAATCTTTATTGCCGAAATTGCTAACTTAATTGCCCCCGAATTTAAAGAATGTTTAGACGGTGTTGCGGTACTAATATGCATTGCGATGAATTGCAAGTATAGATTGTAGATACAAGATCAAAGTGTTGGTAATTTTCCTCTATTAAAAATCATACAAGCAAATCTGTAAAAAAAAAGCGGGAACAGCGCTTACATTGAGACATGTGCAGTTATAGCAGGCGCGAAATACCAATTTACTACATATTTATTAACACTCTCATAGTCTTACTCTCTCAACATAACGGCTAAGCTGACCATCACCCTAACTTCTTTTCGCTTCTCGCTACAGAATTAAATTCAGGAGCGTCAACCATCAGGGAAGCGGAAAGTCAAAATTCCAGTGTCTCAAAAACAAACCAAAAATCCCCCGTCTTCGATCAATAGAATTTCGAACCAAACTGGGCTCTAAATAGAAGTTTATAACATATTATTCTACTTCTCAATTTCGAGAAGTGGAGGGTTAAAAAGTACAGTAAAAGAAGGGTGGCTTGAAATATGAGTAAGAGTAATCAGTCTTTACTTACTACAAGAGAGTGGTTGTTTAATTACCCTCTAATATACCACAAAATAGTAGTAACAAGTAAATAAATAAAAGTACTAGTGAGGAGCATTTAGAAAGGATAATAATCTCAAGAATCTCCTAACTTCCTTAATATTGCCGACGTAATTACACTCCACTAAACTTAGACGCGGTAAGACGTTTTACGGGTTTTAAGGGTTACAACATTTCTTTGCGAAACTAGCAAGATATCTAATTAAGTTTTTATTCATAAAAGTAAAAATGTTTAAACAATTTCTGCGACAAAAATTTAGGGGCTCTGTCGCAAATGTAAAACAAAAATCAACAAATGAGTGATCAGTAATGCGTAGATCCTCCATTGTTCTTAATCACTTCCAATAGTCTGTTATTAATAGATTTATATAAATTTAACACATAATTCTTCAGTTCCTGTACCGTGAAATATTGACGGCCTCCGCCATAAACGCGACGTGCCAATTCGCCCCACATGTTTTCAATAATGTTTAAGTCTGGTGACCGTGCCGGCCACTGTAAAGTTTTAATCTTTTTCTCTTTATTCTCTTTAAACCGTTCAGTAATGCTTTCTGCTTTATGAATTGGCGCGTTATCTTGCTGAAAAACAAAATTACGCCCGGCCCATTGGTTTCCAAAACGTAGAAGATTGTCACGCAATAAGTCTTTATACGTCACAGATGTCATTTCGTTCGTGCGAAACACTATCTCACTTTTATCGCCCAATCCAATCGCTGCCCATATCATCACAGATCCACCCCCTAATTGTCTGGTCATTTTCACTTTTGGTTCCTTTCTCAGATCATGATAATAATGCGAGTACCCATCCGGTCCGTCCAAATTAAAACGTTTCTCATCGGAAAATATAACTTTTTCCCATTGTTTCTTCCAGGATACGTGTTCTTCAGCAAATCTCAACCTCGCTTCTTTGTGTTTCGCCGAAAGTGGCGGTTTTCTCAACATTTTCTTCCGTGATATTACCGGTGACGCTTTTAAAATCCTTTGAACATTACGCATGTGCGTTTGTACCCCCGCCTGTTCTGCAATAATTCTCGCTGACGCAGAAGAATTGGATGCACACCGCAATATCATGCGTTTATCCCGCTCACTTACAGCTTTCGGTCGCCACTGGCGTTTTGGTTTGCCTTAATTTTCCGGATCTTTTACGAAATTTCTAACGGAATGATCGCTTCTTCGTAACCGACGAGCAATTTCCTTCTTACTAACACCATCCTGGTGCCAGGCTAGAACTTTACCCCTTTCTATCAAGGATAATTGCTTTTTTCTACCCATATTGCAAACACTTTATAAAATATAATTTCTCGTGGTGAAATGTGTACACTTTACCAGCACAACCGCTGCATATAAAGGGAAGTATCAAATTAAAACGTTTTTGGTTATATGAATGTAATAAATGCACAGGGTCTAAATTTTTGTCGCATTTAAAATTCCTATTTTGATCTGGGAAAATCTCAATTACGCCTCATAAAGCAATAGATACCCAGAAATATCTATAAATGGACTATTTACATAATAAGCATTAATAACCCTCATTTACATTGTATATAATGTCTATAAACTTTGTTTCGTAAATAGAAACGATACTGCGTCTATGTTTTTGTCGGGTAGTGTAAATATCTGAAAAAATGTCGCCACAGTAAGGACCACTACACCGCAGGTTCGATACATTAACAATTCGATCTATTCCTTCAATAATATTAGAGGTTTATAAGAAAAGGTGAATATTTCAAGTAACAAACTCAAAAATATTGGTATAAAAATACTACTTTCACAGATAATAACATGATTTATTCAGAAATGTTGCGAAAACTAATATATACTCAATATGTAGTTCTCATCAAGATTAACAACAAAAAATGAGAGGAGCCTAAGCAGGGAGTGAGAAGTGTATGTTAGGTAATTCGCCAGTCTTTACAAACCTCCGAAAGAGGACCACGTTTGCTTTTATGAAGATGTAAAGCAGTTTTGGGAACGTAAGATCGTGTCGAACATGTTTTAAGTATTTCTACTGTATCACTTCAATACATTTTAGATTGCTATTTTTTTTCTTTTACCAATGCATTCTTTCCTACTAAAAATATTTGATAAATATTTAATAAATCTTTACATTCCCTAGCAACAGTACTAACAACACAAAAGTATCGGCAACCTCCGCACCACAGACAAGTTAAGTAGTCCGGGACGGCTGTTTCGAGAATACGAATGATCCACATTCTCAACCGGTGACCGAATTATGTGAGAAACCTCCGAATCTAACGTTCTTACTTAAAAAAAAAATATTCTTTACAAATACCTATTTTTACCGCCTACACACTCTAAAACTAAGATATGCGAAAAAATACGGCCTGATAGACGGCAGGGTCTCTTGTCATTGTAGTCCGAAACATAAAACATGTACAGCCTTACCCCAATAAATCAAATACAGCTGAGTACGAGAACGGTCCGTTCTCTCTACTCATCAGATTTTTGTTGCTTTTTATATAAACAGTTTCGTAAGCTAATTCCCGCGGCGAAGTTACGTTCTTAATCAATTTCAAGCTTTTTGATGTCTGATTTCGTTACACTTGATGATTCTAATCTGCCGAAACGGTAACACCTGATGTGTTCCTTGAATCTGATGCCTATCGCTTTTTTCGTTTGACCAATATAGGCTTTATCACAATCACTGCATGCAATTTTATAAATTCCCGACCTTTCTTCAATTTTCGGTTTATCTTTCGGATTGCCAAGAAGGTTTTTAAATGTATTACGCGTACTAAAACATGCGTTCATATCTTGACCGCTTGCAATTTTGGTATCATCGATATTGTTGACCTTTAGGAACTCAACACTCTTCGGAATCGGTACACTGAGGAAAAGTGAACAAACATCGAACCATACTAAAATTTCCCTATCTTCTAATCCAATATTGTTTACCTTATTTACAAAATCTACGCCACAGTCGTTGCTATCATTACTAAAGGTATAACTATCAACATTTTTACTAGATCCCGAAAGATTTGGGAAAATATCACAGGCTGGTCAATAAATGATGAAATCAGTATCTTGATGCATCTATGACTACAATGCCAACGATAGCTACAACATTCTTCTCACTTGAAACGAACTGAGAACCTGTAATAGCGAAAAAGGTTTAAATTCAGAGAAATAACGAAGCACCTTTAGTGAAAAACAAAATTCCTTCATGTGAATAAATATCCGACAACATTAAAATGTACCTTGAAACATTTGATGATGGCTTTTACAGCTAAGTCGTCTTCTCCTGATAAAAAATTCAAACCAGCTAATTTAGAAATTCGATTGCAGATTCCTCTGATTACAAATCCGAAGACGAAAGGAAGAAACGCCCTCGAACAGCCTTCACAGCGGCGCAGATCAAGTCTTTAGAAGCCGAATTTGAAAGAAATAAGTATTTATCGGTTGCTAAAAGATGCCAATTATCGAAAACCTTGAAACTAACAGAAACGCAGGTAAGATAATATCTGAACTTCTAGCATTTACTCCAAGTGATTTATTTTTTACGCCAGATTAAAATATGGTTTCAAAATCGAAGAACCAAATGGAAGAGGAAATATACGAACGACATAGAAATCCTAGCCCAGCAGTATTATTCTTCGATGGGTATTTTGACGCCGAGGCCGATATTTCTTGGAGATAGACTGTGGTAATCTCTAGCAATTAAGTCAAATTTCTGAAGCATGCTTGCGCTCACTTAAATTCTTTTTTCGTTTCAATTTCAGAAGATGAAAGATTAATTTGAAGAAATGAAAGTTTAATTTCAGAGAACGAATATTTAATTTCGGAATAGTAACTTTTGATTGTGACATTGTTTATTTTACTTTTAAGCGTAAAAATAAGCTATTCTTTTAGATCTGAAGCATTCCCTGCTTTTGTTATCAAGTTTGTTATTAAACTTGTTAAAAATGAAAGCTCCAAACGAAAATAGGCAACGAGGTAGATATAAAAAATGTTATGATGATGTTAGGTTTCGAACAATGAAGGAGCGGAGAAGCGGTGAAGATTGAAGCTCGGTGTTTCAGTTAAAACTACGTACCAGTGGTAAAGCTAAGGAAACCAAGAATAAGGACAACGTGGCGGTAAAGGAAGAAGTAAGAAGAAGACCGTTGGACCCAGAATATATCAACATAACTTCTCAAGTCATATCCAAACACTTAGAAAACTCATTATTTACCATTAACAAACTTCACAATTGAAAGCACAAAATAAAGAGAGCAATATGCCGAACTCATTCTAGAATATGTTTCTCAACAAGGATTCATCATTTTTATTAACGATACAAATTTTACTCATACAAAGTTAACGTAGCTTTTTTAGTTTAATTTATCCTGTCGACGTAGAGTGGTCGTGCAGAGAAGAGTGACCTCAATGTCTAGCTTCGACGTTGTTTGCCGGCATATGATCGAAATAGTCACGAAACTCACGAATGAAATGTAACACACGAAGAAAAATTTTGACTACGTGGAAATTTAGACCTGGAGCGAAAATAAGCCACGTAGATGTACTTAACATAGCGCCTGAAGTAATCAACAAGGACGATATCCTGGATGATGTCCTGAGATTGGAAGAAGATTGGAAGTGTTACAAATTCACAACGAAGAAGACTTTAGCGATCTGAAATTGCGGGAAGAAAAAACATCTACAATACAAAGGATGTTGATGACGAGAAGACGAGAAGATGCGGATGACAAGAAGAACGAAATAAATTATTATTCAATTGATCGGTTGAGATTAATTAAAGAACTAAATGGTAAATGTTTATACGTAATTCCCAAAAGCATAAAAAGATGTGTCCCACCTGCTTGTTAAGATAAATACCTGGAGGAAGGCAAGCAGGAAGTTGCATGTAATACCTCTGTCTTTGCTGACTATTTGAACGAATCCACATAGGCCACTTGGGACCCTTTATTAGAAGCGAAAAAGGCAACACGCAGCATAAATGCCTTAAGTAAATTTTGCAAATTTTGACCTGCCGAGGGAACAACAGCACCATCCGTTATTTTGATTATCTGGTGGACCAGTGACCAACAAAGGGATCCCTTTTACGTCAGAAGCGTCTGAAGATTACTGTGTGAACACTGTACACATTATATCCACAAGCAAACCGGTTAGTGAAGGACTAAATCCAACATTGGTTCCGATATTAATGAGCAGAATTGAGACCTTTAATGCTGGGGCACTTAGAAGAAGCCGAGATTGACGTAAGTACCAGTGTGAACAATAGGCTAAGGCAAACTCATAGATGATGACTTAAGAGCCTTAATAAACGAAGATCGATATCAACCACCAATGAATCAAATAGAAAATTCGAGGGAAAAGTCTTACAGGACCAAGACCGAACAAAACGAAGGTATCGTCAGGACATTAAAGTTTGAAATAGGGGAGATAGCGAATGCCATTATAAACCGGGAAGTTGCGAAAATTATAGTTACGTTATGGAAGATTTTTAATTGGGACGTATTGCCGAGAGGCACGATTAGATGCTACGCCAGAGAGGGATATTTCTATGACAGCGCACGTATCTTAATTAAAATCCCACAAGAACTATGACGGAGAACGAGAACGAATTAGAATTAAGTAAAGACGAAAGAATCGATAAGAAAAGCGAACCGCAAACCTACAATAATTATATATAATAGTAATAAAACGATGAGTTGGGCGTAAAATGAGTAAATCCCTAATGGAATGCGCGTCTGTAAGTTTTTTGGGAATGACTGTGGATGCACATCGTAAATGGCAAGAACACTGCGATGAGTTGGGGCGTAGATTGTCCACGGGATTATACGGCATACGACAACTGCAAAAAAGTGTTAATTTAGATTCTGTCAAAATGTTTTACTTCGCTTATATCGAATCAAGGATGCGATATGGCCTAATCTTCTGGGGTTCTTCAAAGAAGGCCAATGACTTATTTGTCCTTCAGAAGAGGGTTGTGCGGTGTATGGTGGGGGTCTCTCAAGTAACTTCATGCAGGCCTTGCTTTAGGCAATTAAATATACTCCCTCTACCCTCATTATACATTCTGGAGATCTTACTGTTATACAAGAAAAACGAGCGAAAATTTAACTTTAACCGAGATGTGTATGATGCAATGGCCACTCGTGGCTCGGGTAATTTGAACGTGCCTCGACATAGGACAACTCTATTTGAGGGGAATCGTCACTATAGAGCCATTCAATATTATAACAGGCTTCCATATGGTCTCAAAGCCTGCGTAACACTTCGCCAGTTTAAAAGTAAACTCAGGGTATATCTGCGTGACAAATTGTTTTATAGTGTGGCCGAGTTTCTTAGTAGTTAACACCTATTTCTTCATTATTACCGTTTACTTATTTTATGTTGTATTTTGTCCACATATAGGTTTACTTATTTAAACTTTTTATTTATACTAAAGTTTTATTTATATAAAAGTTAGCTATACAGTGCGCCAGTTACTTCTTGAATCTCTTTTATTATTTTGTGTATTATTATTTAACTTAGATTTTACCTTTTGTACTTGACGATGTCTCTGTTTTTTTTAAACCAACGACAAATAAACATTACATTACACTACGTAATCACACTGATGATGGTAACGAAATAGAAGAATCAGCCGCAGTAAGAAACGAAGAGGAAGGAGACGACTATATGTGGTTATAGTTATAAGTCGGGTTAACCTTCATTTTTTCAGCAAATATAATTTCGCATGCCTTGAAAGATACTTCTGAAAATTTCAATCATGTTGGACGCTCAGTAGCTGCTTAACAGTCGTTTGTGTCACCAGAGGGACCTGCCAGGAACGTTCTCTTTTGTGATAATTTGCAGATAAATAACATCTAGATATTAAAGAGAGAACGTTCTTGGCAGGTATTCGTGGTGCAGTGGTTAGCACGCCCGTTCAGCAAACTGGAGATGTCAGGGACAATTTTTCATGTAATTAATTACGTCGGAAAATACGAAGGAAATTCCAGGTTTTCTTAATTTACGGACGGAAGCCAAATGATTAATTAATTAATCTTACTTAAGTATTAAGACAACGGAGATCACCGAAACGGCGTGTTTATTAGTATTTAATCCAGAAATATCTTCCGTATAATAAAGCTGGTAGGCAAGACCATAACAGTACAATAAAAATTTCCTCGTTTCAGGTTTTTCAACTACCCCGGGCAACCGCCAATGGCGAATATACCTTCAGTCTTACCATCAATAGTGCCGCTACCCACAAGTAATCAAATTTTATCACCTCAAATACCATTATCGTCTGCACAGCCATGTACTTATTCTAATTATGTCGATTTGCGAGAACCCCCGCCAGAAACTTCACCGATGATCCAACTACAGAATTTTGGACGGAATTTTGAAAATTCATGATCGATAAAGTGAAGATCTTGACCAACACGATAATGCAATTGTCAAAGTTACCATTATGGTTCTATATATACGTAGTTTATGTAAATATAAGACGGACTGTATTCTTATATAAGTTAATTTAATCTTTAGTTTTATTTTTTAATTATACACGACTGAATAATGTTGATTGTGATAAAAACAATAAAATATGATTTCCATTGAGTTTCAAGCTTTATTTTATTTTTCATAAATATACATGGTACATAAATAAAATCTTTTAAAATATCTGTTTAGTTTCATTTTTTTTTAGGATAAAGAATGCATATTCAACGTAGAGTTATCCATTGATTCATTATTTGAAACTATTTGAGTGTAGAGGTCATCATCTTCTTCCAACATTGCTTGCATTCGTTTCTTGTATCTGAAATAGAAAAAAGTAATGATATTTTAAGAAAAACATTTCCAAATTATCAAAGCAGTAATGCTACATTTATCGTAGACGTTGCAATATAGATTCCTACTAAATAATTTTTAAATTACGCGAATTTAAGTTGATAGGAGTTGCTGTAGGCAGGACTTTTACAACTTTAAAAATTCTTTGACCTATCACTATTTTTTAGACACCCTGTATGACATGGACAGAACGTTTTACTACGTTTTGGTGAAGCAATGGTAGTTTTAAAATGCGGGACTTCCTGCACAAATTATCAACTTAAATCGTCTGCGAAGTTTAAAGAATGTTTACACCCGAGATACACAAGCACTTTTTACACATTAGATTCTAAGAAATTTTGCAATATCCTTAAATATCTATTTATGTATTAAATATTAGATGTGCATTAATCTGTGTCGCCTATGGCGCTTTGAAATTTTATGCGAATCCAATTGCAACGCCTTCCTGCATTCCACCCATTACTTTTACTCGTGGCGCGTACGCATTTTATGCGCTTGTGTCCCAGGTGTTACTAGGTGAAATTAGCAAAGTAGTAGTGCTTTTAATGCCGATTAAGATGCAATTATCGGAAAATTAACAGGTAACCCATTGCAAAGTTGTGGCATTAACTGTGAAGCAACAGCGCTAGAAGGTAGAGATAAAAAATACTCTCGAAACCACGCTGATGACGCCGAGTAGGCAGAAACATGTCCGTGTGTTAGTGTATTTTTTTCCCTCTCCTTTTATTGCGTTTGCCGTGAATTATTCCATCAATACCATGAGGAAGCTAAGCTATCTTAGCATTATATTTTTTGGTTAGGTAACCCATTGTAGAAAAAAATGTTAGATTCTAAACCAAAACAAAAGCTGATAAACATTTCGAGCATTTTTCTGTTTTTTATTAGACGTAATGTCTCTAAAACTAATCAAAATACCGATTTAGCTGCGGAGGTGTATTACAACGCTTCGATTCCCGCATACATTAACGGAAATAGACGAGCAAATCGAAGCGTTGTAATTGCCCTCCCATTTACATCACCATCAGCGCATCACTGTGAACAATATTAATAACAAGGGAGGGCAGTACGAATAAAGTAATATTTTTTAAAAATAATATCATTATCCTGTATCCTCTTAACTACAAGTTCAACGATATAATGATATTGTATATCATGAAAATTTTTAAATGCATGAACTTCAATATCTTTTATTTTCTATTAGCTAAGATTTTTTTTTTTTTTTTTTCTTTCTCATAAGGTCCGGTGGTGGGCACTTACAAGTAATTATTTTAATAAACTCCTAGAAACAGTGTAATTTTTATTGTTTTATGCTTTCAAATCTTTCAGTAGCATTTTGTAACATTTAATTGCATAATACCCGAATGAATTAATATTTTCCTCAGACCAAAATGTGCATGTATCAAACGGCCATTTTTAGTGTTATGTTCCGTTTGTTTTGCGAATGTTGTGCTTCAAAAATGTTATCCAAATACCACGATATTCAAGTAGACGGATTTTGATTTTTTTTATAGCAACTTCTACTTATTCACCTTGTATAATCACGTCTAATGCTTCGACAAAAAATAAATATAATTTCTAGCTTAAATTTTTTCGGAATACGTTTTCAGGAATAGTTAAATTTCTGAAAAACGGCTTGAGTTAGGTATAGGGAACATAACGCTAACTTGCCTTTACTTAGGCCCGTATTACCAAAATATGACCAACCCAACATATTGTTGCATTTAGAGTATTCGATTTAAATTTTTGCAACTTTGGGGTGTAACTTCTTTTTGGAACATCCACTATATATCGCAACAATTTTAGAACTTGCTTCCAAACAATCTACATAGCCCTAAACAATAGTTAAAAAATATTTTATTGTTTTTCGTATATAAGCAGAACGGTATACAGGGTGGGGCACTACATTCGCGTCGGCTGCGAATGTAGTGCCCCACCCTGTAT
>CACRWH010006693.1:0-12441 GCA_902655005.2 Marronus borbonicus | reverse complement strand
TATATATGATAATTTTCAACCATTGAAAATATACTATTATTGAAATAGATGCCGAAACGAACGATTTTTGCTGTAGCATGATGCAGGGACGCAACTGATGCTGGGATTCTGTGTTCTTCGATGACATTCTTGACCACATGCAACAGTACAACGTTAAATTACACTGAGAATTTAGATGAAACGGACCGAGACTTTTAATTGACCGAGATAACTCTTATACGACTAACGTATGCATGCGTAGATAAGAGCTTTCGTAATGTTTAATGCAGTGCATGCAACCTTTAGATTTGTAGAGAAAGAATATCACTCCTTTTGACGTTTGACATTTGTTTTGTACTTTTTATTTACATAAAAATAAATTTAAATAAAAAATGAAATGTGAATATCATAATGATCATAATTTAGTATAACGTTTTGTGGATGAAATTTTTATATATTTATTACAATTTGTTACACCTTCGTAGTTGGTCGACAGTCTTCGGGCTTTGCCGAGAAGCGGGAGAAGAGAATAAGTTTTATATATTTTTGACAGATAAAAATATAGAGGTAGAGACGATACAGCGTTTTTATTTGAGATATACATGAAACACAATTCTTTATTAACATTAGTGATTGTACACACACAGCTTGAGAAATATAATCTGCACTTCATCTTCAGAACCACAATTTACAGTAAATGAAAATTCACCTGCATCAAAAAACCAAGTCAACTCAACCAAATAGAAAAAAAAAACAAACTCAGGGTGCTTACAGGCTTTCTAAAGGGCGCAATTTTAGCATCTCTACAAAGAATAAGATGAAAGAACTGTGACAATAACCGGCGTGACGAAGGAAAAGATACCTACCCTACGAAAGGTATCCAATGTCACAAATGCAGTAAGTTTGGACATTTTGCAAATGTATGTCTTTCAAAATCTTACAGATATCGCGATTTATGGCAAGACGTTAGAAGAACATGACGCGAATTTATCGCGGTACTGGATTGTCCTGAGAAATCGACAGCTGACAATTATCTCTCAAAAGTTCTTTGGGTATGTATTTAGCAAAGAAGGAATTCATCCTGACTCAGACAAGAAAAAGGCCATACTGGAAGTGGACCATCCCAACATATGTACGAAATTTGGGATAACTGAAAGGTTTGTAAAAGCACTTAGGAAATCACTGATTTGTTCTGAAATAGATAAAAACCAGTTTGATTCTCAACTTGAACAATTTCTTGTAAATTATCGAAGTACACCCCAATCCACCACCAATTAATCACCCTTTGAGCTACTATTTAAGCGAGAAGTAAACACTTTTCTTCCATCAGTGGTGAAAACTTAAGAACGAAATTCTTCCACAAAGGACAAAGAATAGCGATTGAATCACACAGTGCGTCCCGATGATAAAAGACCAGACCAAATAATTTTCAAATAGGAGACAGGATGCTTTGTAAATTGACTAAAGCTAATGCTCTAACACCGAAGTATGACCAAAAAACTTACACAGTTTGTGAAATTAGAAGCACACAAATTAAAGTAGAAAGGGAAGATCTTAACATATATGCAAGAGTGAGTAGTTCTTAGTAATAGAAGCATGTCGCAGACATTGTATGAATCTAATCATTAGAGTTAAATAAGACAACACATAATTTCTAATTATATGTATAAAACATATAACAGGAGGTTATTATAACACCTCATATCCAAATATTTATCGTAAAATTATTTCTTTATTGGAAAGCTAAGCCCACAACAGAAGGACTATAAACTCAGGATAACAGATACATTGATATCTACCTTATTTTTACACTCCTTTATGCAGCAATTTTAATATTCCTGCGATGCACGTTTGTAAATAGAAAGAACCATGAAAGAATAGAAAATGCGGGGGAAAAATAAAATTGCCTAACATGTTGATACAGTAGAAACTTGCATAAAAATGATGTGAATGGTTGATAATAGATGCGGTATACTTACGAAATGTCACTAAACATTTTCCAGCCAAATGCTTTGAGCCCCCACCCTGTGAAATATACTAAAGTAAAGGTATCTTTTAGGGGAATGTTGATAAGATACTTACTAAATGTCGTATTTTATAGAAGAACATGTTCACATCAAACACATTAACATACATGGTAGGAACGTACTCTCTTAAATTAACAGAATTGCCAATGAAGCAGTTCGAACCCGGAAACCAAGGGTCTTATCGATGTCTGTAGAGGCCTATGCAACAGATATTTAAAATAATTTTACGAGCCCCCTTTTACTAGTTGTATTTTAAAATTCGTACTTATAAATTTGAATATGAAGAATATTTAAATGTGTATAAAAAAGCAAATCTAAAATATCTAAGGTATTATTAACCCCATTAGTAAAATAAATTTTGAAATGATTAAAAATATATGTCTCAATGGCAGTAGGTTGTAGACTCTTTAGAATAATAGTTTACTACACATTTCCAGACAATAAATTGCAACATACCTCATGCATGTTCCTTTGTCAGTTGAAGCTCGTTATTAATGCTTCAAGAATAAACAAAGCATCCATCTGTTTGACTTGTATAGGTATAGATTGTCTGGCTCTCCAATATAGAGTTAGAAATATCCAGAAAAAAGAATTCCAGCAAGATAGTTTCTTGTCAGCTCATATTACTTGATATCGTATAGGGTTAATGAAATTCCTTTTTGGTTTCCCGATTATGTTGAAGAAATATTCTAATCCATCTTCGTCCGATCTACTTGCACGGATATAGACAATGCCTTATTTCTCGCCACGTTTATCCACGTTCTCTTTATATAAAGTTCTCCAAATATATCGTTATTACTGCAGTGCTGTCAAAAGAAAATTATCACTAATACTAACACTGACTAATACCACACCATAAACCAGCGCAACCGGTACCATGGATAATATATTCATAGATAATATATTCTGTAAGTTGCTCACTTCCCCTATCACAAATGTTATAAGTTTCAACGACCCCATCGTATGGCAAACTAACCTATATAATGTAGTGTATAGGTTTGAAACTCTGTTAAGCGGGAATTTTAAAATATCAATCACTATACTATTAAAAATTAAATTAAAATATAAATTGCTAGAATATTCATGCTTAATTATATTATATATATATATACATACGGATGTATTTCGCGTGTTTATAATTGTGTTAGATATTTGAATGTGTAAAACACTATTTACTTCCATGTGAACGTATTCAGATAAATCTCCTCAGTGCAAGGCTAGCTTAGATTAATACGTTCCATAAATAAATATTTAACGTAAGATGTGTAACCACCTTAAATACAGCCTTCTAGTATGAAAATATACTTGTGCATGAATATTTCAATATATAATCTGCCTTGTCAGACAAATTTATATCAGGTAAAAATTAAACTACTTAACATTATGTACTTCTATATATAAATATAAATACGCACATAAAACAATATTAATTTCTAATCTATTGAATATTGTATTTTATATGTACGTATCTACATTGTAGTCGTCTGCAATTATGTAATCAGAAAATTGATCACGATACATTTGACGGAAACGGTTAGGCAGCTTTAATTCACTTGTATTTCATTGCATAGGTTTCGAGAACGCAGACTGCAGGTTAACTTAGTTTATTAGTCAATAGGAGCAACAATATGATTAAATTTAATCTTTGAGTTTGCAGTTGATTTATATGCATATGCACCTATGAACTAAGAGAAAAATGTTTCTGCATAAAACATACCAGGCATATTTATCGTTGGTAGTGATCCTTTTACAAGTTTTATATTTGACTTGCAAACATCTATAAAATGAGCTCCACGCCAAGCAGCTTATTATACAATTCGGTGTTTGAATAATCCCACAAAAATGCACAACCAATCCGTTGCAACTAAAAACTTGAGAAATATAAAATAAACAATTTTTATCAAATGATTGACTACCTTTAACCTACCTGTATGCACACTACAATACTAATAACTCTAATAACTAAAATGTTTATCACACTATAATAGAATGTATACAATAAAAAGAAGCAAAAGTAAAATACTTCAATCAAACGCAAATAAAACACAACAAACCACAACAACGACTATACGCATGCATGTAAGAAAGTGCCCCGCTATGACCAATACTTTCACATCGTGTCGGTAGCTCTGAACTGAATCACATATGCAGAGCTGGCCAACCTAACAGTAAAATACATCTCTATGTATAATATGCGAAGCAACATCCAAGAAGGGAAAGGGGAAATGAGCGTATGCAACCAGCATTCCTTAGCATTACAGCAGCAACTCTACTATTGAAATTTTATACATCCAAAAAGAAGTAGTCGGTGAACAAAGGATAGCTTATTCTTGATGTATGAATAGTATGTGTAAAAAAAAGTTATTGTAAATTGTTGATTATAAGAAAGAATAAAACCGTAAACCAAAGAAGCTAAAAGAAAACTAAAAACGCAAAAAATATATACCATGCAAACTAAAGCCTCTAAAAGTACATAAGAGTACGTGATACAATGTTAGCATGTAATTCTCTTGATTTAATGTATGATATCTGTAATGTAAGCAAAGCTTGGTTTCCATTAAAATAAGCGCACTATAACATCACAAAAGAATCTACGTGCATGCTGGTGAATTAAGGCTATCGATTGTGGTATGTACAGTACACATCACGAATCTTTGCCGTTACGTCATACTTATCTATGACGTATGCAGCGTCCGAAACAAATTCAGGTACACCAACCGTTGTTATTGTTATAACATCTGTCAAATTTTTCCGTGTTCTTATTAGAGCTATATTACGAATTATTAATAAGAGCCCATTCCCCAGGCCGACGCTTAGATCCGAACTCCCAGGAATTGGTATTTAAGTTGCTTCGGTACTTTGGAGCTGAGAAACGTAAGGAAGGGCCTCTAAAATTTGTGAAGACTGTTCATGAAATAAATAATGATAATGTATATTCCTATATATTATGGTTAAGCATGGAATGAAGTTTAGAGAGTTGCTAATGCATTAGGCATATCTTTGAAACAGTGCAAAACATCAAACAAAGAAAGGAAAGCATACCACCTACTTCTGCTATTGCAAAAAATAAATGGTTTTGTAAAAGATTCTTCTTTAGTATTTCCTTCAAAATCAGCAACCTCCGATTACCATGGGGAAATGAATAGCGAAACATTCCAACGTTGGGTAAGGGAACGGTTAATACCTAATCTTACCATCTTAACCATAGTATTTTGTTGAAAAAGTAACCTTCCCAATCTTGGAGAAAAGATTATATAATTCAATGGCCGAACAGCAATCAAATTCGCTGTGAAAGTACGATGAGCAAAAATGAATTATTAGAAACTGCAAAACACAATAAAAAAACAAAATGTGTAGGTAATGGATGATTTATTCAAAAAGAAAGGCCGCGAAGTACTCCGACTTCCTCCCTATCATCGTGACTTCAATGCAATAGAATTAGTATGGGCACAACCAAAAGGAAAAATTGTACTCGGCATACGGAGAAATTAATTACAGAATGGTATAATCGAGAAGCAAATTGAAGACGATGAATAAAAATTAATTACATGTTATCTCCTCTATTGCTTGTACAAAAGTCCTGTTTTGTTATTTTCATTACTAGCTTGCTGCATTATTTTTTATTTGTATTGCAATTTTTTTCATTAAAGTGCAGATTATATTTTTCAAGCTGTGTATGTAGAATCACTAACGTTAATAAGAATTCCAATAAATATAAGACACACGTCTGTTTTGTCGCTTATATACTTCAGAAATAGAGAGACGTAAGGATGAAACCATAATCAGCTAACCAAGGAGTATTTATTTATCCTTTTATGCTGTAAATACTTACGTTTGTAATGAATAAAACAAAGCTTTATATATAAAAAATTTCATCCGCTAAACATTATACTAAATTATGATCATCATAATATTCACATTTCATTTCTTATTTAAATTTATTCTTATGCAAATAAAAAGTATAAAACAAATGTCAAACATCAGAAGGAGTGATATTCTTTCTTTACAAATCTAAAGGTTGCATGCACTGCAGTAAACATTACGAAAGCTCTTATCTACGCATCGCTCGGCCATATACTGTCTCACTTCAATTAATTCATTGATACTTAACGAAATATGGACGTATGTCTTAACTAAGTACGACGTACGTTATATGTTACTATCTCGCTTGTGTATACGTGTGCTTCCGATATTTAAATATTACGCTCGTCTTCACTTTACCGATCAATCAATGACGTAATGGCAAAGACTCGTGATTTGAACTGTAGATACCTATAACATTATGAAATGTAGAAATTACAAAAACTTTTTTATTCTTCAAGGGCTCTAACAGCAAAGTAAAGCGACATTACCAGCAGTAGTTTAGTAAATTGTCAGTGTTAGAAAAGTCCTTAAACAAAATGCAATAAGCCAGAAAAATATATATACATATATATATAATGCAATATATTTGGCATAGCGTAACATTAACACAACATTTCAGAAGCGTGGCTACAAAAATATATACATATAGTTTTCAGTAGTTTTAGTAACATTATCAGCTTACAATAAACTTTGTTTACCAACCAAAGTAATTTAACATTTAAAGTGAAGTGAGGTGAATGCGATGTAGTTTATATAATTATGTAAAAAATTTAAAAAGAATCCTAAGGTGTTTTTATGGACCGGACAACTGATTTTATAAGACATAGTTGAATTAAAAAAGTTCATCCCTAATGGTTACCAATTTTTTTTAACGATGTTACTGATATCACAATTGTCCCGATATTTGGGGCAAATGTAAAATAGCTATGTATAATAGCTCGCGCAGAATCTTAACATAGTTGCAAGCGACAATTCTATAAAATTAAAAAAAACAGTGTCTGCTGCCTAATCTGTTCCTTATTATTGAAATGCCCCGACAAACAAAAAAGTTACAAGCTTCTTAAAACTATAACCCAAAAACTTCTTCCAAAAATACTATTAACCCTTATCCGTACACCATGTGTTCGTCGGACACACAATAATGAACTTTGGTGCATATCTCCCGGGCTACTTCAAATAAAGAATTTACATTCTAAGTAATCTTCAATTACGCAATTTCCTACATACGTATCGCAAAATAAAATTTTTTAACCGCTGTAAAACTGTATAAAAAAATAATATCGAATTTTACAACGCAGACGGGTACACGTGTCCGTTGGACGCATAGGGCAATATCCGTTATTGTACTCTGCGCATGTCATAAGTAAACGCATTGTGCGGGAAACAAAGGTTGATGCTGTTACTGTAGGTGTTGTGTTCTACTTATACTCGTATTTGTTGCATTTTGTGAAACATTTACATTGAAAAAGCAAGTAAAATGCCGAAACGGCCGCTTACTGAAAAGGAATTGCAAGAAATTGTTGATAATTTATCAGACTTTGAGAATGACGATAATGGTGATGATACATCTAATAACCTCAAATATGACTCAGAGTCTGGTTCAGAGTTTGACCATACATCTATTGCAAGTGAGGATGAAATGTACGACGAACAAGAGCTCGATGAAAATGATAATGCAGCGGCAGCTAACGTAACGGTGGGTCAAGTTTTCGTAGCTAAAGATGGTACACAATGGTCATCTGTTCCTAACCCTACAAGCCGTACTCTTTCACGAAATATAATAACATCACCTTTACACAAGGTTTGTTTACCACCAGGAAAAGTTATAGAAGAACCAGTGGATTCTTTCATGCTCTACATAAATGATGACATTGTAAGTGATATAGTAAAATGTACAAATGAGGAGGCACTTCGGATATTTCCAAATAATTGGAAAGCCACCGATTGCAGTGAAATGTATGCATTCTTTGGCTTATTGATGACAGCTGGACATTTGAAAATGAATTTTACAAGTTACGATATTTTATGGAATGCAGTGTATGGACCTCCGATATTTCGTGCTACAATGAGTATCAAACGATTCAAGCAGCTTTTACGATTTATTAGGTTCGATGATAAATCAACGCGGTGTGCACGACGCAGAAATGATAAATTGGCACCAATTCGTGATATCTTCGAAAGAATAAATAAAAACTTGAGTAAACATTACCTCCCGGGAGCCAATATTACCGTCGATGAACAACTTGTCCCATTTCGTGGGCGATGCCCATTCAAGCAGTACATGCCAGCCAAACCCGACAGATACGGCATGAAAATATGGTGGACATGCGATTCGTCAACATACTATCCTCTAAAAGGAATTCCTTATACAGGTGAGAAAATATATTTTTTCAATATTAGCTTTATTTGCACGTCATGTTTTATAGGCAAAGAAAACAACAAAGTAACGAAAGGATTGGCTTCTCATGTCGTTGTGTCACTTACTGAACCATACTGTCGTTCTAATAGAAATGTAACTTTTGATAATTATTTCACAGATTTAAATTTATCGAATACATTATTAGTCAATGGACTGACATCTGTTGGAGCAGTGAGAAAAAATAAGCAGTTTATACCGAAAGAGTTTCAACCAAGTAAATACAGACGAGAATATAGTTCAGTTGTTGGTTTCACTAAAAACGCCGCCTTGGTCTCTTATGTACTAAAAGCTCGAAAAGCAGTCATCCTACTCTCTACAATGCATAGTTCTGCCACAGTTGATGAAGACAATAAAAGAAAACCAGAAATTATACTAACGTATAATGAAACTAAATGCGGTGTAGATACATTAGACCAACTTGTTCATGAATATACATGTAAAAGACGAACAAACAGGTGGCCATTTGCTTTTTTTATGAACATGTTGGATGTGGTGGGAGTTGCAGCCTATGTGGTATGGTGCAATCTACATCCTGACTGGAATAGTGGCAAACATGAGCAAAGACGTCTTTTCCTTACTTTCATAGCAGAATCACTTATCAAACCACATATGCAACAAAGAGATATTCATAGATTACCAAAAGGAGTTCGACAAGCTATAAATGTATTTCAGCCACCAAATAATAATGGGGAAAATCAAGTGTCTGTTGCTCCTGCTAAAAAGAAACGTTGCAGCATATGTCCAACACATAAGTCCAGAAATCAAAAGCAAACATGTGATATCTGTTCAAAGAATGTGTGCAACGAACACAGCAATGTACGAAGAATTTGTAAAAACTGTATAAATACATAATTCTTTCCATTGTTATTTTGTTTAAAAATTTGCTAAATTTAACAGAATATATATTCCTTTTCCCACACCGACCAATTGTTTCATATTATCCCTGTCTAAATGACAATGAATATATTAATTTTAGTAATGTGTCCAATAGACACGCCCGCCCGTTTATGCAAGTAACATTAGCCGCCCGGATAAGGGTTAAGAAAATACAAATGATATCCATATTTCTGTCTAAAGCATTTGCCCCATTATGACATTTATCCCACTTCAATTTCCATACGTATTTACATAACGTGTTTGCTTAGTTACAATTTTGCTCTTTTTGTAAGTTATTTATATTGGGACAGGGAGGGCAGCTTTATTTGGTCTGTTGTGTTTAACACATTGCGCTTTCCTCGTAAAATACAGTTTGTCATGACACCATTTATATATAAACGTATTGAAAACTTTGTAGCCTCTCTTGTTTAAGTTAAGTTTTCTAGGGTGGCAATTCAATTTTTAATAGACAGTGGAATAAATTTACTTTGGCTTTTAATGAAGTACGTTCCTTCCAGTACGTCGATGCTGGTACTCCAAAACTGATCTGAAGTGCTGGATGCCGCAGAGCAAAGGGATTTGACAGATACAAAATATTTGTTAGAATTCATAGAGAATCAAACAATCGATCCAAGAAATGTACAATTGGCGCAGTATGTTGGGCATCTCGATCGATAACACCTTCGGGGGCAATAATTAAAATTATTAGATTGCTTTTATCATAACATGAACAATATCACTTACTATAATTTAGAGGCACCTGTATTTAAGAAGCAACCCTTTGGCTAGATATAAATTTGTTAGTTGCAATTTCAGTATGACATACTACTAGTTTGAAATGTATATTATACATAGCTCTTGGGTGTAACGTTGGTATTGCAAGATACTTCAGCTTCCTTGTTTTAGCTGGAGTGGTGAAATCATTTTGATGAAAGTGTACAGAACATATACGTACATTATCGTATAAGTACTTTCTTGTGTAATTCCGCAGCTTGGGATTGGTAATGAAGGATATCCATTTATCAAATACCTGCAAATCAGTTCTTTTTAGATTTGTTTGTTTTCTAAATACACAATAATAACTTTTATCATGATGAGTACTCCAAGAAGGACTTCACTGAATAGTAGAAGGAGAGAACGAGTTATTCAATATTCATAGCAGTTCTTCTACTTCGGGAATCCACACAAATTGAATATGTAATAAACACACTTTATATTTACAGTTCTATTATTGAAGATCTACAATCAAAATTATGTCATTAAATACCCTTCTGTGAATTAATCCCACATACCACGCAATATTGTAATAAAAACACGTGATAATATGATACACCACGATATGTTCTTGATTGCCACTATAAATAGCTAGAAACCACTGCACATCCGCTAAGAACTAGGAAAAGCAAACGCCCAAATGACGCCCAACATAAAATGATCCTAAAATTAAAAATAATGGGAAAGTAACCCCCGAATTACCTTTATATGCCATACTGCAGTGATATTTAAATTGCCTACCTCCACCTTTGGTGATATGTTTTAGAATTAAAATTCACAGGGACAACTTACGATTATATTCAGAACTGGGTTCGCAATTATTTTACGTATTCATATGGGCACTTTATTGCATTTTCCGTGTGTAATTGTCCTTTAAATTATGAAAAAGATGAAATGTAGTATTATAACCACATTTTAAATGAGTTCAATTGATTTTCTTCATCGTTATATATATATATGTGTTTGTGTTTATGAAACTGCTGCATGATTCCTAAAAACGTCCATAACCTGAAGTCAAAAAAATGCAATAAAAAAACGGTATGTTCTCGCTTCGTTTCCATTTCTTCCTAATATTATGAACATTATTTACTTAAAGCGAATTAAATTATTATTCAGTTATGGTAAGTAAAACAGAAAACAGATTAAAACAGAAATTGTACTAATTTAAAGCAATATAGAAATGAAGAAAAAATTGACACGTTTCTAGCATAGTTATAAATTCAAGGTAAATAAAATAAGATGTATGAAAACTAAATGTACCTGTATGAATTTGAAGGCTAAGTTTTTTGTGTTGAAAGGGGCGGTTAGAATCAGCAGGAGAGATAATACCTGTCTTACCTCAAACAGACATCTTAACCATCATAATACGTAAACATGGTAGTATCTTGCTCTCGTCAGCCTGTCCTGTAGACCGGTTATTCTCCATTGATGAATCTATAAATCCACCAGACGACCGTAAACATTGGGGAACTTGTATTGCCCAATAGAATGACCTTTTGTATAAGCCGGTGTTTGGTTTTGCGGTATCCTTGAGACCATTTAGCAACTACCTTCATTGTAAAGACGTGCCTTAACATCTAGAAAGATCCATTGGTATTTTAATGGTGCCATTCATTACTCCAAAGGCCATAAGAAAATGATACAGGTGAAGGGAAAGAAATCTGCCGTTCGTGTATCCAGGTCTGAAACGTATCAATAACTGCACGTTAATTGCAGAAAATCGATGTGTTTGTCTATTGACGCAGGGCAGCGAAAATAAAGGGTTGTTACTTAAATTATGTAAATGCAGTAATTGTAGATTATGCTGATATGAAAAAAAACATGTGTCTTGCTACCCGACAATGTAAAATAATGAAAATGTAATGAATATACTACTCTACTGCGAGTAAGCAAGGAAATATGAAAATACGTTGAATAATACGCAATGCATATGACATTCGTGCAATGTAAGTAATTGAAATACCTCAAACAGTCACTCATATATTTACCCGAAGCATTGATCACACAGTGTACTGTGAAATAAATCAATAAGAGGGTACCAGAGATAGAAGTACACACGTGATATAATACAAGTAGACAGCAGGAAATGCAGATAATACGTCCTTACGTACCAGTATATACCCCAATCTGGTTAAAACCACAATAACAGAGAGATAACCTAAAATGCAGTATAAGTCTGAGACGCGCTAAATAACTGACGCACATGACAGATTTTCTGCCAATAGGAATGAAGATACAGAAACAACGTCGAATAGATAAAAGTTCCAAGCAGATATTTGGAAACGTAAATGTAAGTAGAAATGAATGTGCAATTGATGATACATAATACGAGGAACGGTAAATAGACAGAAAGAACATTAAAATGAAAATGTGAAGGTAGGTATGAGAAATAAGTAATCCCATAGTGACATTGGGAATATTTGAATCTCCCCTAAAGCTGTTGTTGTAGGGACTCTTTTTTTTTTTTTTTTTTTTTTTTTTTTTTTTTTTTTTTTTTTTTTT
>CACRWH010006692.1:0-12442 GCA_902655005.2 Marronus borbonicus | reverse complement strand
TGAGAAAGGAACCAAAAGTGAAAATGACCAGACAATTAGGGGGTGGATCTGTGATGATATGGGCAGCGATTGGATTTCGCGATAAAAGTGGGATAGTGTTTTGCACAAACAAAATGACATCTGTGACGTATAAAGACTTACTGCTTGACAATCTTCTACGTTTTGGAAACCAATGCGCCGGGTGCAATTTTGTTTTTCAGCAAGATAACGCGCCAATTCATAAAGCAAAAACCATTACTGAATGGTTTAAAGAGAAAAAGATTAAAACTTTACAGTGGCCGGCACGGTCACCAGACTTAAATATTATTGAAAACATGTGGGGTGAATTGGCACGTCGCGTTTATGGCGGAGGCCGTCAATATTTCACGGTACAGGAACTGAAAACTTCAATAGTGACTGAATGGCAGAAAATCTCTCAAAATTATGTGTTAAATTTATATAAATCTATTAATAACAGACTATTGGAAGTGATTAAGAACAATGGAGGATCTACGCATTACTGATCACTCATTTGTTGATTTTTGTTTTACATTTGCAACAGAGCGTCTAAATTTTTATCGCAGAAATTGTTTAAACATTGGAGTAATAATTTATTATTTAGTTCATATATTACTCGAGGAGATATTTGTAAGTATTTTTAAGTAAGTGTATTTTATTTTTTCAGGGATTTATTTAATTGTCCATATTTCGTTGAAAATGCTCAAAATATTAATTAAAATTAACTTTCGAGGCATAATATCATTAAATTAAAGTCTTTTCTTAATTTAATTTAAAGCTTTTTAATTACCCATTTCCGTAAAAAAAACCTTGTACAAATACTCCAAAATGTTAATAATAATACTTATATTACAGATCCTAAAGCTACGATATCTAACATAACGGATTCTCTCTACACAGCGCAAAGTTCTTCTAACTTTTGCTTCAACTACATCGGCTGCGTTGTACTTCGCAGAACGTCGCTCAAATTCTTTCAGAACATCCGCGATTTTCAATCGTTTGGCATCCCTGCAATCCTGAAAGAAACCAACGTTCGCATCCATAGAAATTTGAAAGTTATTATCGGATACTGCGTTACTGCCTCCCTCGCGCTGAATATATATTACCTGGTAACGTATAATTGGTGCGTTAAGTCCCATGAAGAAGCCGGCGACATACAATTTTGTGGTTACATCTGCGGTGTCTACTATCCTTACAATTATGACAGTGGGTTATCCTTTGTTATTCATAAAGCTATCACCACGTACACTTTTACCTTGTTATGTTTTACTGGGATATTGTTCATTTGCGCTGGGTACTGCGGTATTGAGTATATGGTGGTTAAAATTGAGCATTTGAAGGAGATGCTTGCTGAAGTCTTGGTGATTGAAGACGCTGAGCTGAGATTGCAACGTTTGAAATTTTGCATTAAATATCACATTCACATAATTAGGTATGTCTCATATTAAAATACTGACGTTTTATAAAGGATTGTACAGATGGTTTCAGCTGTGATGTAGCTGTTATTCTTAGTTGATCAAGACGTAGATCTGGCAGTTGCCAATTTTTCCATAAATTTTTTGTTTATAGAAAAACTGGTGTTATCAACATATTTTTTATAATATAATTACGTCGAATATGTTAAAATTAAACGTGTTCAGGGTTTGTAGTTGTAGTTTCAGGGGTGTAGTTGATTTTCGCCTGCTAAATTACCGTGATTAACTGGTGGCCTTCTCTCCTGAAGAAGTCCCATACGATTGTGGGCGAAACGTTGAGTTTTCGATTAATTATGATACGGCCCAAATCCGGAATGCGTTTAGTTTTAACTGACTCCGGTCATGGAAGCCTACATCATTACGTCCAAAGTACTTGGTCCATAAATTTCCAAATTCTGCTCAATATATCTGGATAATTCATCGGAGTTGGCAAATTCTTTATTTCTTTTCAATTTCAGTTTGGCGGATGAATTAAACGAATGTTACTCTGTAATTAATACTCCGGCTCTATTCTTCTACAGCGTAACATTAGGAATATGTTTCTTTTCTCTCGCAAAGAAATATACCATCAAGGCGTTGCTGATGATAATTGGTTATATCATTGGAACATTCTTACTTACGATGTCCGGCCAAAAGCTTATAGATAAAGTATGTCTCCATTTCTTCAAAAATTAATCTCTACATTTATTTGCACATTTCTAGTCGGAGTCTCTCGGATTTACAGCCTATAGCACGAAGTGGTATGATGCGGATTTAGCAACGAGGAAGTACATACTGTTTATTATAATTAGATGCCGGAAACCTCTAACGTACAAAGCTGGACCCTTTGGGACCTTCTCGTTACCCGTCTTTATGAACGTAAGTGAGTTAGAGGTATCGATTTCTTTTAGGAATGATTTTATTATTGTAGATTATTCGCGGGGCTTATACTTACATGACTATGCAATCTAATATGAAGTAAGGCACGGAGAAAATTATTGCAAATTAGCACTGAGGATTCTACAAAATGGATACAGATAGCTCTTATAGATACACTTATTAAAGACACTTCAATACCACAATATTACCAAGAGATAGATTCGAAGTTATAATGTAATAAATCAGCAAATTTAAATTGTGTTTCATTTGAGAAATCCACAATTTTTTTTTCCAAAATCTTACGTAACAATTAAGGAAGAGAGTCCTTTCGTTTGAGTTATCCACTGGGATACTTAGATGTTTATGATCCAGAAACGTGGCCGAAATACGCAGGAGTAAGAAGAAGAAAGTAGAAATTTTTAAATGTAAAGTCACCAATTAAATAACTAGAATTTATTTAACGAAAAACAATGATATCATATGTTGTTAATATTTGAAGAATTCCTTAACTGGTATTTGGTCAATATACGTTTCTAGAACATCGTTAACGATAGCTCGAATTATATTATTGATGGAATATTTTAATTCTGCATAAACATCTGCCCAATTGTCATTTATAAATTGATTCATATTATTTCCTGGAATAAAAGTTCAAATAACTTAATACGTTGTTTCAAATGTTCAGTATTACCCAGCCTCTCGTTGTCGTTGAAAAGATTGGAAAAATAGAATGCTACTTTCTTGGTCTCCAAATTCGCATCGGCTTTAACTAGCGAATAATATTCCTCATCTCCTTTGGAAATAATACCAAATTCCGTTTTGTAATTGCATACTGGTTCGGCTAAAATTATTAAGAATAACGTGCAAAAATACCCGAACCCCATTTGTTCTTACTTAGAGTAACGTTTATCAAACCACTTCCGAAGATGGGAATCACCAATAACTCCCCTTTCATTTCGTAATCACCCTCCAAATGTATATAATCGAAGTGCATGATGAGTTCAACACGTTTAGCGTCCTTATCGAATCTACGAGAAGAAATAATGCTTCGTATTCTATTTTATATTTTTGCTAACGAAATTAATCAGATGGAGTTAAAATTTAACTTACCGGACTTTTTCGATTCGACTAGTTTCAAAACCAGTCATAGATGCGTTCCGAATGGTAAATTTTAAACTTCCGCCTATGTCCAAATTCATCTCTGGGGATCGAAATGGTGTAAATGTTCTAAGTTTGTATTGTTTATCGCCTAAAATTACGTTATATACTTCGATTTAATTCCATTTCGTACGAACGTTACCTTTTACTATCGAAGGCAGAGCTGCATTGCCGTGGTCTTTCATGCAATCGTTAACTTCAGGATCGGATATTCGACATGGTTCGAGATAATTGGCTAAAATTGATAATTTTATTGTGAATGCCGCAAACAATGTGAAAGCAACGAGTAAGTAAAAATGAACAAAATTTCCTGTTATGCGAGGGTAACGCGAAAAAATTGTCTTTGAAAATTTCAGCCTATTTAGACGCTCAGTTGTTGTTTAATAGTATTTCTGTAGAATGAATAAAAATTAAAAATTCTTGCATTCAAAATGAACAAAATAAAATGTAGATGGCCATTTGCCACCGTGAAATTTTGTAGCAGCTTGGTTGACGATGAACGACCTAAAACTACACTACCGATCACACCGAAAAAGTTCACTGAATGGTGCTAGACGACCATCGAGTAACAGAGGAGGTCGTGGGGATCTCAAAAGAATGTGTTTAACATAAATGGACCGAAGGTTTGGGTATGAGAAAGCTTGCTAGCTCGTTGGGTGTCGGCCAAAATGCAGTTGAAGCAGTTTAGACGAAATAAGTTGGAGTTTTGGCATCGTTTTATCATTCTAATAAGTTTAAGTTTAAATTTTGAATAATTTTTAAAGTACGCGTTTATTTACGTAAAAAAAAAATCAGATGAAATTGATAATTTTTGAATTTTCAATAAATTTCAACGTAAAACCAAAATTTGAATTTCTCGTGTTTTATTCTAAATCCTCTTGAGGACTTTTCAGCGCAGTACAAAGGCTTCAGTTACACGTTTTTGAGTGAAATCGGATACGGAGAGACGATTCCCGTCACCCTCATTTACTTACCTTGTTTATTCTTCGAATTACACCCCGAAAAAGGCTAAAGATAGAGATCAAAATTTCCCAACATTCTAAAACTCATAGCTCGCTTACCGTAAGACAGAAAATTTGTGGATGATACCTAAATACAGCAGTACACGCTCGAATCCAAGTCATAGTCGAAATAATAGACCGCGTAGGGTGAATCAGCCCCGCAAAAGGTGAAGACTGTTCTATCGGCTAGAAATGTGACGGCGATTTAATCGTGGACCTATGTTAATCGACTATCTTGAAAAAGGAAAACTAAAAGATAATAGAACACACTTGACAGGTTAACGGCAAAAATTGTGAAAAAATGGCGCCATCGCCATCGCAAAAGTTCATCAATTAATATTCGAATTGATCTATTTGCCAAACATTTTTTGTCTCCTAGATTCAATGTCTCACTTAGACGACAGAGATTTTTATCGAATGAGGAGTCCATTACATCCCCGAGCGCTTATTTAGTAGAACAAGATGCTGACTACCATTTGGACGGATTCAAGGGACGAGGGCAGAACGAGCGAAATGCTTTAAATTTAAATTCTACTTAAAGTTAATAGGGTCTATCTTGATAAAATTCAACTGTTGACGTGGCTTCAACACTTTTCCGTAATTGGGACAAACTGGAGCTGTTTAATAAGTAGATTATTTATGCATTAAGCTAATGCAAAAGATAAACAAATTATTTAAAAATTACTTACGAAATTTCAACGCCGCGCTCAAAGCAAAGACAGCATATAAAAATATCTGCAGATTAACAAACATTTTTACAAATAAAGAATAGAGCTAAACAATGCTTCACTAATAAAAATTTATATTTGATTACGTTATTCTAGGACAACAAAACTATCACTAAAATCTTTGCGTCCATCCTGAAGTGTTATTTATATACTTTAGTAAAGTGTCCTTCCCACGATAATTGAAACAGTACATAATGAAATATCGTCGTATATATTGCATTTTGTTTGCAAATTTTTGGTGCGACTCCAAAAAATTTATTCTTATTAGAAATATCTTTAGAGAAACGTGTTAATTTTTGTTTTGTCTAAAGAATTCGTTTAGTGTTGCGTGCAATAACGCTGGAATAAAAATTTAAACAAACGTAGGAATTTCTCTTTTAATAAGGATCAAATCAAAGCACAAAATATTTATTTCTGAATTACTCATACGCATTCACAAATTACATTTACGATAAGCTAGTAACAGCATGGGCAAATAAATACACCATTCTATATAAGCCCCTATTTACTTTTATTCGAAATACTTTTCGTTGCTGTTAGCTTCAGCAATTATTACGTTGCGTAATGGTTCTTCTAGTATCTAATAGTACTAAAGAAAAGCTAGGTCTAGAATCATTTTATAATATTCAGACGTGTTAACACTGTTGATATTGCATAATATACTAAATATTTGCGGAGTTGGTAATAGATTTTTTACACGATGAACTCATTGGAAATGTTCCAGAACTATATAATTTCCTCAACAATAATTTGCAAATATCGGGACTCACCGTCGCACTGTAAATCTGTAGAAGCGGTCATATGCGATAACTTAAGATTTAAAAAGGTAAGGTGAATTTGAAATAAGATTTGTGGCGAATATTGAACTCACCAGAACGCATCAGAAAATGCCTAGAAACAATAACCAAAAAATATAATGCTAAGATAGCTTAGCTTCCTCATGGTATTAATGGAATAATTCACGGCAAACGCAACAAAAGGAGAGGAAAAAATTACACTAACACACGGACATGTAGAGGGCACCAAGAAATGTCGAGTTTATCGTTTTGAAAGTTGTGGCATTAACTGTGAGGGAATATCGATAGAAGGTAGAGATAAAAAAATACTCTCGAAACCACGCTGATGACGCCAGGTAGGCAGAAACATGTTTGTGTGTTAGTGTAATTTGTTTCTCTCCTTTTATTGCGTTTGCGGTGAATTATTCCATCAATACAATGAGGAAGCAAAGCTATCATAGCATTATATTTTTTGGTTATTGAACTCACCATTTAACCATAGGCATCTAATTTCTTCAACTTTCTAGGTCTTCCTTCTCCAATAATTACCAAAAAGGAAGAATTCAACATGGATAATCATATACGGGGTGTAGGGAAAAAAAACAAATGAAATTCTTTAAAGTGACAAGAAAGCGAAAGGAACATCCTTCTTCCTTCTGCTTTTAAACGTAATGATAAATTTTGGAAAAAACAGGGACTTTTTAGAATTGAATGTTTTTGTATATCTGTATTGGAGAACAGGTACTTCTACAGCTTCTTTAGTAACCAAATCCTCCACCCTTCCTCTTCCGCCCTCTTCAGCTTCGGTTTTCAGTCCATTCTAGCGGCTTTTAATTGTAACTGTCCACGTGCGTGATTGAAATTTCGGGAACATTACGTATTTTTGACGATAATCATCTGTGGCAATTATTAAAAAGCGTGTAGCATCCTTCTTAAAGTTAGCAACGTTGCCAACTTATTTACTATTTCATTATATCGCGATTCGTCACTTATGCCATCATTCCCTCTTTAAAAAATTACAAGTAAAGCTAAAATAAATAGTCAGAGTTCAAAAAAAATATTATATTTATTTCAAAAATACGGAAGTTACATGGTAATCTTCGAAAGGTACACATAAATAAATAAGATTCAATAAATTATATACAAGAAAATTACAGTCAGCGAAATAAATATAAAAAAAAATGTTATTACCTTTCATCGTTTTTCACATATTATGTACTATATACTTAATACAAGAAGAGGAATACCATCAAGTTTGTCGCTGCTAGAAAAGCAAATCGAAAATTATCATTGTATAAATAGATTTATGAGAATTTATAATTTCCCATGAACCGCGATCGGCAGATTCTATAGATTCATAGAAAATTCAATTTTGTAACAGCGAAAACTTGAATTATGAAAATTAAAAAAAAAATAGCGAAAAGTATGTCCCAACACCTTGATAGGCTACCACCAACCCGAAGATAATATTGCTATATCGATTAGGGGAAGCTAAACACTAAGATCTTTACGTATCTTATCAGTTATATTATGTAATATCGCCGCCTTCTTGTTTTAAATTGCTTATCTTATAATTATTTCTCAAATATATGATGTCTCTTATTGAGTTTTCGATGTGTGTAATTATTATTTTTTTAAATTTTACTAGCGATGTCTTCGCTAGTAATCTTCAACTCAACAGAAAGGTCATATATCATTTGTACAGGCTTCACAGAAACAATCGTCTTTAGCAATAGCTTAAAGCCATTCAATGCTTGCACTGGATCCCGATTTTAGCGTATGTGTTTTCCTGGATTCAGCCATTTTTTTATGTAATAACAGAATATTGTACTAATGTATAATAAAACTAATAGAGCGCAAGTAACTCCTAAAGCTAGCACCGAGGTTTTGGACGGGCAAACTTCCCTTATCGTAATTTTATCTGCAACGAAGAGTAAATTAGAATCAAGCTCTTCAATGTACACCAACTCTTACCTTTACTAAAATCAGCACTTGTATATTCTAGTCTTGAGAAATCTATCTGCTTGTCATCACCCAGATCTAAAACCAAGATCTCCTGGCTCAAAGTCATATCTTCCTCCTTTTCTTCGTCGCTGGAATTAGACAAAGATCTCTTCTTCCTGCCCCAGGACTCTAAAGATTCGCGTCCCCATTCGCACACGGCCGGTTCGCAAGGACCAAGGCAATATTTCACGTTGCATTGGAAGATAACTCCGTAGGACTCGGTAAATCTGAAAGCTTCATAAATCGATTGCAATGCGTTGCCGTCTGGAGTGAATGCAGGGAATATAGTTGGATCCACCGGACAACCTTCGTCGTCGATTATTTGGAATGTGCTCTTAGAATCTTTAGCCATAGCAACGCAGCTTCTAGCAAAGATGCCGTAAGGCGCTGGAATGAATTAAAATATTTGATTTGCTCTTTAATATTTTGACGAATTAACTTACTGTCTTCTGGAATTTCGATTCTGAACGTGAGCTTGTCGCCAATTCTAACGGTTTCAACTTCTCTGAGATGGCTGTCCAAGATACGAATTCTTGGTGGCGGAGCTTCCGGCGCCGATGTGATGCTGATCATTTCCGGATCTCTAATTGGCATCATACCGAAGGTGATGTTCTTGGATGACATGTCGTAGGTACATTTAACTTTGTAAATCTTGTCAGCTTTGGTCATTACGACGCTGTGGTGTTGGAGGACAACTGTGTTACTGTAGACACCAATCTAAGAAAGTGAATATTTTGAAGGTAACCATAATAATAATAATAATCACATACTTACCACAGATTGTGTGTTACAATCCTGACCTGTCATGGTCAGATCTAATCTGAACTGATCGCTGTTGATGACATCTACATTGCAGGTTTCTGAACGACCCAAAGCGTAAATTCTTCCATTGAAAGGCTTGTTGGTTCGTACCTGGATGGCAATTTTGGTGTCCTTGCAATTAACGGAGACTGAAACACGAATTTTATACTATTAGCCAGGAGAAATTCGAAGAAGGCTTGGGTAGTCTTTACCATCGTAGCATGTTCCAGTCTTGTCACAGTTGATATCGGTTCGCGTAAAATTCAAACTTGGATCTTCGGTGGCTTCAAAGACCACCGGTAACGAGGTCTCCGATGGGCTCCCCAGTTGTCCACCTTGTTCTTTAAGGAAAAAATCGTAAGATTACAGTTGAATTATTTGTTTAGCTACTAAAAGAAATCCGGCATACGATGATTACAATATAATGCAATAAATCTCATTAGTGATCACGTCAAGGTTGAGTAGGCATAGGCTGTTTGAAGCTGGTTGTTTAGCAATGAACACAGTAACAGAAAATATTGAAATAGTTTTTTAAAAAGTGGTTTTCAAATGGCTCGGATCCTCGACAACGTATAATCAGAGCAAGAGGTCATAATTGCTTTCGTTGTAGTACCCACGACCGCAACAGCGCCACAGCAAGTTCGCAGCGAGTGGAAAAAGCGAACAACACAAGAAGAAGTAAAACGAGGTGCGGTTATTAGTAATTTAATTGAAGAAAGCCGAGATCAGTACGTACGAGATAAATAAAAGAAACGTGCACCGTACATACTCTAATATCAGACCAAATTATAGCAATGTAAAATGCATTAAGAGTGCTGCATGCTGCCTCTGTATATGGTAATGATTTAAATGGGTTTTCTTTAGATTTAATTATCGAACAGTTAATTGCCGGAAAGCATGCAAATGGTTCTTCAAAGTTATATGGACGTGCATAGATACACGCAGACTAAATGTGAAGCTGATGGGCAAAAACATTTTCTTTTTTCAGAGTTTAAACAAATAACTGCGTTCTTCAGCATTTGAATATGCTCATTATTCGGTTAAAAACTTTAGCGCATGATAATTGTATATAAAAAAAAAGTATTTTTCAGAGTAAATGCGTGAAGATACTTCTTTGTCAACCATCAGCCTTATTTCGGTAATGTTTGTCGTGGATCTTAAAAGAATTTCGAAAATCTTTGAAAGTATCTTGAAGATTCTGGAATTACAAGATGTCGTAATTAATTATTTAACTTATAAATAAGAGGGTAAAAAGGAGTCGATTAACCTGTCGAAACCGCAAGTTGATATCTTTTGTTGTTCCGAAGATATTTCGATTTTTACGAATAGAAGGCTCACCCTCCAATTGATTTTGTTCTGATGGTTTTCATCGTGTTAAGTTTTATTCTACCGGGTGAGACAGAAGGAATTGAAATAATATTTTTCTGTTAAAAGCTTGTTATTTTCGCAAGGTTTATGGGACCACTTGATGTTTAAGCTAAAATTGATAAATAATATAACAAACAAGTAAACTTACTTTCACACGAATTTTCCAAATACGTCCCTATTTTTTCCCCATTATCTATTAACGGTCTTTCCGCATTCAAATAAGAGCTCGGTCCATCCGGTAAGGTCTTATGATCCAAATGGAACAGTTGACAATTGTATTGGGAGCCCGATTGGGAGCCTTTGTATAAAAACGATCGGCAGAGGAATTCGTTCTCCAGTTCGCAAGCCAACTTGCAACCGGTTTCGCTGGTCACCTGAAGTTCTTTATCAACATAGTAGTTCAAACCTGCGTATTGAGCAACTTTGTCGTCGGCCACTCCGATTTTCGGTATTTGAAAAACTCGATTGCCTTTGCAAGCTTGATTGGCTTTCAAGCAGAGATTTTCGAAGTAGTCTACACCTTGAGCGTCGACGAACTGGACGTATTGACCCGTCGTTCTTCTGTCTGTATCGCTGAGTTGGCATTGCAATGTAACGTAGTTGTATTCGACTGATCGGCACGTGAAGCGATGCTGGAAATTGTAAAAAATCGGTCGTTTTCGTATAAATAAGTTTATATTTGGAATAGGATGAAGTGCTCTAATATAGGACACCTCTTTATACAGGATCTATATGTAATAGATACGATTTAATTATCGTTACAGCTAATCTATTATCCTAACTGTATAACGGTGGGACACAAAAGTTATGTTCTAGTTCTTAAATTAGTGCATAAGCGTCAAGTAAATTGGCCGTAATGAGTCCAAAACCACGGAGAATAATCGACATTCACACTTATTATAATTGTATCCAACAAGAAGCAATATTAGAAATTGCTTTGATTAATCTGTGTCAAGCAATTAGCGAAATTGATTAATTTGGATTGAGTCACCCTTCATGAGGGATTACTTTTTGTGCAATGTGACTGGAGACATCAACTGCAAAAACTTATTCGATGAAGGATATTTCACTTACCTCATTCAAACAAGCTGACAGGCAAGCTTCCTTGGTCGACGTGTAAATCAGAGCGTTATCTAAGCCTCTGATCATCTTATTTGGGACCCTCTCAAACGACCAAGGCCTCAAACACACATTTTCGGATCTAAGCTGCATTTTGGTCATGTAGTACATGTTAACAGATCTCTGCGGCGTTGCGGTCGGATTATTTGCGGACGTTTCGTTCTGTAATTGGCACATAGTCTCCTGTCTTGGTATTAACGGATTCAGCACGAAGCTGAATGCTGCCGCTTGGCAATCCGGTTCTTCCCTACACCAGCCTTGGCATTCGTACAGTGAAAGGTTTTTCACGGTGTAATAACTGGTGCCTTTATAATCGAAATCGGTTAGCTTCTCGAATGCTATTCGTGCTGAAATAGATAAATGGGAGATGATTTAAAAGTACTTTCAATTTCGTGAGATACACTCCCCGACAAAAACTTAGACGCGGTAAGATGTTTTACGGGTTTTAAGGGTTACAACATTTCTTTGCGAAACTAGCAAGATATCTAATTAAGTTTTTATTCGTAAAAGTAAAATAAACTTAAAAATATCTCCTCCAGTAATATATGAACTAAATAATAAATTATTACTCCAATGTTTGAACAATTTCTGCGACAAAAATTTAGACGCTCTGTTTGCAAATGTAAAACAAAAATCAACAAATGAGTGATCAGTAATGCGTAGATCCTCCATTGTTCTTAATCACTTCCAATAGTCTGTTATTAATAGATTTATATAAATTTAACACGTAATTTTGAGGGATATTCTGCCATTCAGTCACTATTGAAGTTTTCAGTTCCTGTACCGTGAAATATTGACGGCCTCCGCCATAAACGCGACGTGCCAATTCACCCCACATGTTTTCAATAACGTTTAAGTCTGGTGACCGTGCCGGCCACTGGAAAGTTTTAATCTTTTTCTCTTTAAACCATTCAGTAATGGTTTTTGCTTTATGAATTGGCGCGTTATCTTGTTGAAAAACAAAATTGCGCCCGGCGCATTGGTTTCCAAAACGTAGAAGATTGTCACGCAATAAGTCTTTATACGTCACAGAAGTCATTTTGTTTATGCAAAACACTATCTCACTTTTATCGCGAAATCCAATCGCTGCCCATATCATCACAGATCCATCCCCTAATTGTCTGGTCATTTTCACTTTTGGTTCCTTTCTCAGATCA
>CACRWH010006691.1:0-12448 GCA_902655005.2 Marronus borbonicus | reverse complement strand
ACGCCCTTGCTTCACTGTAGGCACAATGCAGTTCGGGATCACTTTTCTGTTTTAGATCTTCGGACATAAACTCGTCGATTTTGCCCAAAAACCTCAAACTTTGACTCGTTACTCCAAAGCACGTGTTTGCAATCATCTGACGACCAATCTAGATGAGAACGGGCCTACTGTAGCCGTTTTAGGGTTTTCGAATGGCAATATGTCCACGAAGGTCCGCTTGTTGAAGTCGACGTTTTACCGTACTCGCCGAAACTTGTTCTTCACGGCCGCGATTGACTTCGGCTGCTATTTGCGACGCTGTCAATTTTCTATTGCGTTTGCTTAATAATACAATTCTCAAATCTTCAGCTTTTGTTGTTTTCCTAGATGCTCCGGGACGAACACGATTTTCTATAGTTCCAGTTGTCCGATATCGCTTTATGATGTCATTTGCTGTTGAACTTCTCATATTTATTTTTTCAGCAATTTGCAGTCCCGAATATCCTTCTTCAAACAGCGTAATAATGCGTGAACGTTTTTCTACACTGGTAGGCTTGCCACCTGCCATTTTGAAGTAAATTTTCTTAAAGCTTTCGCGCAAAAACGACAGATGCACACCAACACACGTTTAACAGTAAAACGAAGCAAATTTATAACTTTACGCCTGTGATAAATAAACAAGAATGATACTGCGGTGTATTTCCTAAATGTAAATGTTCGTTAATAATCCCCAAACGACCCGTTTCAAAAGATCGGTACCTTCGAGAAATTCTTGGAATGATAATAAAAGGGACTTTATTGTGGTTGTCGCAATATTTCTACTTTACATAATAATTTATGGCTTTAATCCCTTAGAAAGGAGTGTATGCTTAATATTTTTCTAATTTTATGTATTAATAATTGTATACAGTGTGATATAATAGATTTTCATTGTATGACCGAACTTCACTGAACGGCAGTGTAGGTAAAGTAAGTGGCCGAATAAATGCGTACCTCAATTTTAGCTTGGCGCAGAACAATATTGTAAGGGCGTGTACATGAAAAATAAGGGAATCGAACTAATGTTTCTTTCTATACAGTGTTTATTTCCTAGTTTCAATAAATGCGTTTTGGTATGCATCCGCCAGTAATAAATAGAACTTTTGGATAAAATTAACCTAGCAGAACTTCTCATTATTATTTTTATATTTGCAAAGTTTTGTATTACGGTCTCATAACTTATGATACTTTACAACTTATATAGCGCAATTTCTTTAGTACCCCCACTTCCCATGCCTTTACAACCATTCCTTTTTGGCACGGATTTTCAAATTACATTTTACTTTACGACTACGTCATTATGACATCTCTACGAATCATAAAAATCTTCCCGACAATAAAAGTCGCCGGCGAAGAAGTGTTTCTCGTATAGAAGATCCCCAAACGAAATAGTCCGAAGTTTAGCATCAATTGAAATAAAGGAATTTAAATTAAATTTTACAACGCCTTCTCTTTATTGCTAAATTAGTTCTCTCTCTTACATATCTTTTACTATTCTTGTTATATATATATATAGGAGACATAATTTTTCTTAGGAAAGAAAATAATAACTTTTAGTGTAATGGCGCCTCACCTTCCAGAGAAAGTTGGTAATACCTCGCAAATGAGGTTAACTTTACGGCCGAACGCGTTAGTTGTGCTAAAGGGACCAGCGAAATATCGTCGCCCATATAAACTTTTATATTTAGTTTGTTTTTAGTGTGGTTTGAGTGCTTTCCGTAGAGTTTGCTGCAACCATCCTTTCTTTGACCAAATAAAAAAGTTCGTCGCTTTAGGTGGCGTAAAACTTTAGTTTACTTGCGATAAAATTAAAAAAGTACCATTTCAGAATGGATGGTTGGATAATTTGGACATTTTTTTTTGTAGAAGCTAGATTATTTACGACGCAATAGGATTTTCTAAGTTGCATCTCTATTTAAAAGTAAATCTAGATGATTTTCTAAGAGAATTCGTTCAAATTTCATTGTTTTAAGAGAAAGAGTCTTTTGAAAATCTTTTGAGGTGCCAACGACAAATAATGGAATGGTTTCGTTTTTAGTGTACTTTCTCATTATCGTGAAATTAAAAAACGTATTCTTCAAAGAATTGTAATTCCCATTTTACCCACACGGTATACATTTATTGGCCTTTCACTGCTTTAGGCATCCATATACAATATGGAGGGTTTCATACCATTAAATTAGAATTCAAATGCACCAAGTTCTAATTTAGTAGAGAACATCATCAGCGCTAGGCAATCAGCTTCAAGCCATAGGCCGCCATGATGACATCTAAATGGAAAGTGTGTGTATTACATGGACAACTGGGATTATATACTTCGCCAAGGGCTACTTCCCTGTTATTTCGCGTCGTTGTTTATGAAAACAGAGTGTCATTTTGTAGATTTAGACTGTCGCAGTGTTATGCTATGCTTAATTGAAAGAGAGTTATTTTCGCTTGCTAAAGATACAAAAGAGAGCAGAACATTCTTCAATTTTCGAGAAAAAAGCAAAATTTAATGCTGCAACTTTAAATGTTGTAAATAATAATATTAGAACTATTATAAGAGAAAATTATGATCTACGTCTCGAAACGGTTACATCCCTTCGATTTTTGAATACAAGAAATTTGAGAAATTTCGCTGGATGTTCTTAAGCAACGCTATATGAGATGTGTAATAGGGATGTCACATCTCACTAGCATATTTGAGTTTGCTCCTGATGTCGATCGGTATTAAACGTGTGGTGGTGTTAACTTAACATAAGCAGGAGTTTCGTACAACAAAACCTAGTGTTTTTAGGGTTGACGAAAGATCATAGTTTCGATGTGGCCTGAAAGTAAAGGAAGGATCAAAATAAACTCCTAGATCCTTTATAGAAGACCAACGATTAAGTAAGGAATTATCAAGAGAGAAGGGTCTTTGTTTTTCTAGAATATGAGCAATAATTTCAAGTTTGTTACCAATGCACCATCGAGAATCATCCACACCTAATAATTTCACAAAATATGTTTATCACCTGCCAAAAAACGGTCAATACGTCCAAGCAAATCGTTGGTAAATAAAATAAAGAATAAAAGACCTAGGTTTGACCCTTGTGGTACTCCAAGTGTTGCGGTGTGTCAAACTGATAAAGATCCGTTGTAGAACACGTATTGCATTCGTCGGTGAAGACAAGACGAAAGAAAATCTGTAAGATAATTGCTGAGACCAAAGATGTCTAACAGAACGACTATCTAAAACATTGACGCAACCTGGATGAAGTACATAAAATTGACCTTTTCTCCGTGAAGCCATGTTGGTCGTGGATATACAATTTTTTATATGAGAATAGATCCGTAAGTGGCTAACACCTTCGCAAAACTATCTAAAGGAGATATTGGTAATCTCTGTTGCTGGACCATATTTAAGTATAGCGCAAAATAGGAAAAACCCGCATAACTTGAGCTCACAATGAATATCATCCCAGTTCCTTGAGTCAATGAAATATTCCACTCGTAGCATCACTAAAGTAAATTAATTTTAGCTCTATCATTAGGTATCCTTATTCTCAAAGACCTTGTATACATACCGTTCATCGAAATCCAACCACCAACTCTAAAAGATTTAGTATCGCAAACTCCTTTCCTCCAAACGCATCGCGAATAAATTCAATAAATTCGTATTCAATGAACGAATACGTGTCACGAGGCCGTGTTGTAAAGATGACCACCCTACCCTTACACTCGCACAGCAGCAAGCGCATATTCTCCCCCAATTCCCTAAATTTCCTTAGTAGCTGCGCCATCTGGAGAGGAAAGCGGGTTATCTGAGACTCGAGGGCAACGGTGCCCCATCGGAATAACAGACAGATAAGAAATTCGCCTGGATTCCTCGCTCAGCCCATAAATCCGCGTAATTTAGAGGCGTCGGATGAAATGTGGTCTTGCGGACCTATCACCTCCCCCGCTATTTCATCCCTTCCCTACATTCCTCGCGTCTGCACCTCTATTACACCTACTTTCCTCCCTTAGCCTAAAGTAACGGCACAGCTGCATCTGGGAAGTTGCGGGACTACCAGCCCGAAGGAACTTACCGGGTTAAATAGATGATGTAAAAAGATGACGCAAGATGTTCGGTGGTGCAATGCGACCTACAAATACGGCCACGGAGTTATTTGCGACAAATAGATGGCGTTGGAGTCGTAAATATTATTGCGTAGCGAGATCTTATTATTGCAAATCCTTTTTTTTCCTTTTTGTTACAGAGAAACACGTGTAAATTCAACCATATTTGCAACCCTTTTTGCTAGCAAAGGGCAATGTATGGCAATGGGAATAAATTAAGCTAGTATTTTGGTTAAAAACTGATGATACGTTTCACTCATATGTGCATCAATATGTTTGAACTTTCTTTGAACCGCTTTCTGACCGCGGTCATTGTTTCTTTCTATAACAAAGCATTTGTTACTGCTTAGTACAATACAGCTGGTTTGTTGAGCATACAGAACAAATGTAGAAAATGCTGCACTTCGTAAACTGTCCCAGAACCTTGTCAACTCTTTCTAAGAACACTGCACAAAGATTCAGATCATACATCAAGAAAGTTGATGAGCAATTTTGCGACTATTGTCGCCTTCAACGCTTCATACATTTTGAAGATGTTACAATTGTTATTAGAGGTGCATTAAGAAGTATCTCTACTAATACAATTCTACTAAGGCTTATTTTTTGAATAAAACCGGTACCCTTTTCACTCACTTATATTATTCTTGTAATTTTCAAGTTCTCGTACTCCAGGATGTATAAACTATAAATTTGATCCATATCTTTTTTTACGCAAAATTAAGATATTTAAGGAAAAAGGTACATTAAAGTAGATTACTCCAATGTTATGTCATTATAAAGATTATCGAGCAAAAAGCGCAACAACGTAGCATCGCATTATCTTTCGAAACAGAAAGTTCCTCCAGTATTCACGTGAACTGGAGATCTCCATTTTCACCGACGCCACCCTTTATCCCTGCCACATCACTTTCTTCTAACTCAAGAAGACGTTGGGTTGTCATCGTAATTTTACGTTAGCATTATAAAAGCGCTGCCGCGTACCTCTCATCCCTATCCACCCTCCGTGCACCTTCCATGTAACCTCGAGCGTCGTTTTAAATAACGGAATATATTTGACACCTGTAACTTTATAATTACTTGGATCCGACGTGGCATCGCCTTGTGTCGCAAATGGTGACAAGCAAATATTTCAAGCAATGTAATTATGACGTGGGCGAATAGTTAGAAGACTTTAATGTGTGTTTGTGTTGTTTTAAAAGTGAAGAGAGAATTTCGGGTTCAGCTACATCGATTTCAGTGAGGCTTTTATACGGCAACGCGTCCAATTATAATAAACATTTTATGAGTATTTTGTTTTATAGAAAGCGCATTCTTTTGTTTTACTTAGTTACCTACTGTTGTTCCTGAGTCTTCTAATTAATGCATTTATTGTCAACAAATCTTAAATAATTAACTAAAACCAAGCTTGGAATGAGCTGTTCAAACTAGAGGGTATTCTCATGGGAATCAATTAACGAGTCGGCGACCCAGTAGCAAGAAAAGCTGACCCTAACGATGACGCCCTAACAGGGTCAAGTGATAAATTTCTCTAGTGTATATGTCCCAAACATTCGACCTCTTGCATGTTTGCTTGATGTAAGCTAATAAGAGGCAACCACACTCCACAGGACCCAATACATGTATTTGAATGTGAAACAGGCTACGGGTATGCTACGTTTTTTGACAAATTGTAAATGCCTAAAACTCTAATTTTTGTTCCGGCCCTCAAAACAAATCTACCAGGTTTATAGCCATGGTTATATTTTACGCAAACATTACACAAATGTTCAATTACCGCTTTCTACCCCATTTTATGTACTATTCCGCTGTTAAAATTGCAGCAGCATGCAGAGAAACAAATAACTTCAATACATTTAACAGACATGCTACTTGTACTTACTACTAAGCTTTGAGCGAATCGAAGTAAAATTACTTCGATTTATAACGCTTGCTAGTTCCAATATCTAGACTTGCTAAACGCATCCGCAATTTGGAAATATTAAAATTCCATCACTCAAAGAACATACAGTCTCCATCATGTTGGAACCATCATTCCTAAAACGTCGTCTAAAGACAAAAGAGGAACGAAAAAGGAGGAGAGATTGTATGGCGACGAATATTAAAAATTCCTGAGCAATTCGCAACGGACAAAAGCCATGTATCCTTTTCTAACTCCTTTTTTACTCCTACTCTATCTTCTAAGCAGATAGAGCTATCTCTTCTGCTCGGTCGCTGGGTAATATCTTCGAGACGAGTCGGCATCATATTTCTTTCTTTCCTTTTCGATTTCGCATCTATGTGTAGCGTTCTTTCTAACGTTACAACAAACAAGAAGCGTCTACGTCGAGAGTACGAAACATTTGGATCGCTTTGTTGGGTTACCGATATTACCTGGAGGCGACTCTAACATCTTTTGTCTTTTTTCTTATATCCCATCAGACGAAGGATTTAGAAAGGGTATTAAGGTGCAGTAATAGTTGCTTTGAAGGCTTTCGTGTATTAACTTTTATCTTTTTCGAAGCAGAAAAGAACTTCGCAATTGATCGGATAGTGGTATGGTAGGAATTTGAGTAATCGCATTTCTTCCAATTGTTTTTATACACTGCGCGGCGAAATTATGGAATAAATTCGTTTAGCAATTTGTTTTTCGAAGGAATTCTCGGATAAGTCAATTATTACTTTTCGTCGATTTTTTTTATTCTAATAACAAGATTTTTAAATAAAGATCATTTAAAGAGTGGAAAACAAACATTTTATTAATAACCAAAATTAAAGGTAAATACTGTTACTTAAAAAGTAATAATAAATAATGATGGTTTCCTTTGTTGGAGATACCATCCGCTGATCTTTTGAATAAGCAAATCTGCGGACGTACAGTGCGAATTCGACTCATTTCATACCTAATTCTATTTTTCAAATCTCCTAGACTTTGTGATCTATCAACACCATAAGAAAAAACCAGTAGGCGTAAGATCTGGGGATCTGAGCAGCCACTCTATTGGTCCGCATCGAAAGCAGAAAACTTTGCCATTTTCCATATGCTGTTGGGTTACTGAAATTGCAACAAAATAAGACTAACTGGTCTTCCAATACAATAAAAAAGGATAGTTATGTGCATACCACCACTTCCATCATTTGGTATAGACGTTTACGCATGTTCCTCAGTCAAGCCACACCTTCTCCGCGCTCCCCACAAGTCAGTCGTTAATCTGTACTTAGAAAGTATGGCTGTGCGTATTTCATGTTTAACTTTGTTCTTTATATCTCTAATTTGTTTTCTGAGGCTAGGATTTTTTTTAGTACCTGTTCTATAGTGTTAGTTCTTTAGTTTTTTCCACGTTATTTTTTTTTGTTTTCGATTGTTGTGATCATCTTTATTCTCACATTAGCTTTAGTTTACAGTTTTAGTGTACTCTACCATATTTTCAGATTTCTTTTTTGTTTTAATTAAACTTGATTCCCTTTTATCGCCTATTATTGGAATTATTATTTTTTTTTATTTGTGCAAATATATTAATTTGGTTCTCCTTGTCTTCTTTTATATTTGCTATGTCGGCTAACAAAGAGCTCACGAATACCTGAATTAAGGAAAAAAAAGAACTATACTTCGTAAAAACCAACACTTCAATCTCAGGAAGAAATTACCAATTATAATTAACACTACAAAGCCGCAAAATACAAGACTGCATATTGATTGGTAGAATATTCCATCTTTCTACGGTAACAACATTTTAGATTAAGATATCTGTCAACACCAATTGCCCGCTTACCCGCCATCTTCACGATTTCAAAATTAAGCGCGACCGAGATCCGTAGACCCCAGAAACGACGGTAACTGCGGGAATGGAAAGGAGGGATAAATTGAGGTAAAGCAGGTAGCAGGGAGGTCTCCGCTTCCAGTTCTCTGAGAGAGTAGTCGACAAGAAATATAGGCGTTAATCCCCAATTTGCTGAAGAGGGAATTATTGGATCATTCATATTACGAGCCGTAGTCGCCGACGGCTACCGTACCGTTCAAACCCATGTTCCGTCCGGTGACAAACACATTATTTAACGCAATTAAACGACAATGAGTTGCCGAGAATTACGGTCACCGCGAATTCAAAGCTCGTTGCGGAATGACAGATTTCGCTTATAAATATCGCACCTATATATATCCGTCTCTTGTCCTGCTTCCGGCTTTTGACGTTGGGCATACTGATCGTTTGTAATTACAACTTTTGGGAACTTTATTTTGCAGTATTTGTTGTTTCGTTTTGGATAAGTACTTTGATGGCAATTATTCAGGCCGTGTCATTGAATGGTTATTTGATAGATTCTCAGTTTCACCTTTGATTTCTTGAAATAAAATTCTTTCATAAATTCTACACTTCCGATTCAGCAAATCTACGTATGTGCTGTACACCCTAATGCACGTATACAATAAAATTCTTTCTGGTAGAGATGACTTTTCTTGTAAGCTTTCTGTGGCAAGTTACTTTGCTATTATCGAGAACTTCCTATTAATCTGTCATGCACATTATATAAAGAAAGATTTAAGTTTGAACCTCAGTACGTCCTTGCTGGTTGATCATCCGTCAGCTTGTTACCATTAAATATCAAGTGCCAAGTGTCAATAAAAAAAACACTTGTGTAAAAGGGAACAATTTTTATTAAATTAATATATCAATACTACAAGAATAAATATCATGCTTCTTGGGCCAAAAGAAACGTGCACATCACTAAGTCTCCTCCTCCTTCTTCAAACAATCAACAATCCTCTTCTCTAGATTACTATCCACCTTGGCGAAATTTTCCAAAGCCCGTTGCTTGATCAAAGGCTCCGTAACAGCTTTTAAACTTTCCGCTACGGCTGCTACAAATCTCTCCCTCTGCGCATCGTCGAAAACTCGTTCGTACAATGCCCTCGGTTGAGAAAAATTGTCTTCATCCCCCGTATCGTGCCTACTAACATCACCGGAGGTTTGGAATGGTGGTGACAATTTTTTCATGTCTGGAAGCGGTCTGGGACCATCAGACGTGTTGGGATAGTAAGCTGAGGTACTGCCGGAATGCTTATAGATCATCGAGCCATCTCGTTGGTAATTACTTACATTATTTGAAGGGCAATTCACTGGTAATTGGAGATAATTTGTTCCTAAACGGTATCTTTGCGTATCACTATAGGCAAACATGCGTCCTATCAACGTCCTATCTGGCGAAGGCTGAATGCCTGGCACCATATGAGCCGGTGAGAAAGCGAGCTGTTCGATTTCAGCGAAATAATTTGTAGGATTCTTGTTCAACATCAAATGTCCAACAGGATTTAATGGATATTCCCTTCTCGACCATACTTTCGTGACATCAAATGGATTAAAAGGACACTTCTCGGCCGCTTCCATTGACATAAATTGAACAAACAATTGCCATTTTGGGAAACTGCCATCGCTGATGGCTTCGTACAGGTCTTCTATAGCGTAATCCGGTACTTTTCCAGCTATACAAGATGCTTCTTCTGCAGTCAAGCATTTTACTTCTTGCGCTGTCTTGTAGTGAAACTTGCAATAGGTCGATTGACCTTCCGCGTTCACCATCTTATAGGCGCTGCATACATAACCCTGCATATGACGAAACCCGTCCGGAATACCCCTATCTCCGAATAAAATAAATGCTGTGTGCGTAGATTCTGGTCTGGAGCCGAGAAAATCCCAAAAACAATTTGCATCGGCAAGATGCGTAGCTGGATTCCTTTTCTGTGAATGCACCAAGCTCGGAAACAATATAGGATCACGGATGAAGAAAACCGGCATGTTATTCCCGACCAAATCCAAAATTCCGTCGTCGGTATAGTATTTGACTGCGAATCCACGTACATCCCTAACAGTATCCGCCGAACCTCTTTCTCCAGCTGTTGTAGAAAATCTCACGGCAACCTTAGTCTTCTTTCCGACTTTCTCGAAGACATTAGCAGCGCAATATTTCGTAATATCATGGGTAACCTCGAAATAACCGAAAGCGCCAGCCCCTTTGGCATGCACCACCCTTTCCGGTATCCGTTCCCTGTTAAAACGCGCGATCCCATCAATAAACTGAGCATCCTCAAGGAGCAACGGCCCGCGGGGCCCTATCGAAATCGAAGCATTGTTCTCGGCTATCGGAGCACCCCATCCAGTAGTCAGTACGTTACTTGTATCACTCTTGAATCTCTTGAAATAGAAATTTCCGGATGTTTTACGTAATATGGTAAGAAAGGAACTTATTCTACATGCATAAGCAAATTCAGGCTTGAGTAGCATACTTTCGATGATTTTTTTCAGTGACGTCTGTCAAGATAAACATGTAAACGTTTGACAAATAGTACAGTTTATCCAGACACTTTCTACTAGAACATAGTTTATATAGTTTTTATCGCTTATTGCAATATGGTGTAATCTAAAGAAATAGATCGCAGCTCACATTTGCAAAATTACATTCATTATTGAAGCATCTTCATAGATGTTCGCTGCAAAGCCAAAAAAGATAACTTTATCTAAGAAACCGTCCCTGCATTATCCAACGTATACTATACATTTACCACAGCTTTATTTTTTGTTCCTCATTCAAAAATATACATGTGCCTTTGATGCTTAAGTTAACTAACAACTTCGATGCAACGGCTAATAAGATTGTATCCCTTTCTCCCTCTCTATAAACGAATTTTCAACTAGCATCTGTGTATAGAGAATAGCGTAACGAAGGCAGACCATTGTGGTGCTGCGAACAAAAGGAACAACTGGTAGCAAACGCGTTCTAATAAGCTCGGTATTGATTTCGATATTATTATCGAAAACGGCTCCTAAATACTTACCGGATTACACGTAAATGGGTTTGTAGACGTTGCAGCTTATTTGTGCATCTTTCAATGGGCTTATTTGTGCCGGAACTACTGATGAATTATTAACATTGTGCAACTTTACGTATAAAGTTGAATCTGTTAATAGGATACATTTTGAGGGTGCCGGCATCTTAATTAGAACAAATGGGCTGAGATTTTCTATTGTATTTCTTCATTAGCAATTTACTTGTCAACCGCAACAGGGATAGCGGTGTTACTATCTGACGCGGCAGTGGCGTAGTTTGAAGATGTAATATGTATTAATTCTGTGACATACTAGTGACTCACAGCAAATACTATCAAAACCCACCGTGACTCCCTAATAAGTCACATAGGTTATTTCAATATATTTTCACTCTATAACCATCGTACATTAAACAAATATAATGTACTGAATTTTATCTGAATTAATACATTCTTTAGTACACACACAAGTAGCGAGAAAAGCTGCCTAAAATGCTATGCAGCCATTGCACTGGCAATATACCCCATTAGATGGTAGTATATTAAACCAATTTTATGAATGCTACTGCTACGTACGTTAGCTATATACACTGCCGTTCAGTGAAGTTCGGTCATACAATAAAAATCTATTATATCACACTGTATACAATTATTAATACATAAAATTAGAAAAATATTAAGCATACACTCTTTTCTAAGGGATTAACGCCATAAATTATTATGTAAAGTAGAAATATTGCGACGACCACAATAAAGTCCCTTTTATTATCATTCCAAGAATTCCTCGGAAGTACCGATCTTTTGAAACGGGTCGTTTGGGGATTATTAACGAACAATACATTTAGGAAATATACCGTTCAGTATCATTCTTGTTTATTTATCACAGGCGTAAAGATATAAATTTGCTTCATTTTACTGTTAAACGTGTGTTGGTGTGCATCTGTCGTTTTTGCGCGAAAGTTTTAAGAAAATTTACTTCAAAATGGCACGTAGCAAGCCTACCGGTGTAGAAAAACGTTCGCGCATTATTACGCTGTTTGAAGAAGGATATTCGGGGCGACAAATTGCTGAAAAAATAAATATGAGAAGTTCAACAGTAAATGACATCATAAAGCGATATCGGACAACTGGAACTATAGAAAATCGTGTTCGTCCCGGAGCATCTAGGAAAACAACAAAAGCTGAAGATTTGAGAATTGTATTATTAAGCAAACGCAATAGAAAATTAACAGCGCCACAAATAGCAGCCGAAGTCAATCGCGGCCGTGAAGAACAAGTTTCGGCGAGTACGGTAAAACGTCGACGTCAACAAGCGGACCTTCATGGACGCATTGCCATTCGAAAATCCTTATTACGTCGGGGCAACGGAGCAAAAGGGCTACAGTAGGCCCGTTCTCATCTAGATTGGTCATTAGATGATTGGAAACACGTGCTTTGGAGTAACGAGTCAAAGTTTGAGGTTTTTAGGCAAAATCGACGAGTTTATGTCCGAAGATCTAAAACCGAAAAGTGATCCCGAACTGCATTGTGCCTACAGTGAAGCAAGGGCGT
>CACRWH010006690.1:0-12468 GCA_902655005.2 Marronus borbonicus | reverse complement strand
TTTTTTTGCAATTTGTATCTGTACACTTCCCTTTTTAATGGTTAACGTTACTTTTGTCTTTTGCCGTTTATTTACTTTTATTCCATATTGTTCTGGTAGCTTATTACAGACATTAATGTACACTATTTTGGTAAATATTCTTTACTACTTTTCTGAGCTTGCTATTTTATTACCCATTTCTTCCCCCAATTTTCCTTGTCTAACTTGATCAAAAGTTCTCTCTAAATTGATAAAAACAAAATATGCGTAGTAAGATCTTTTACATTTCTCTTAATTTAAATATGTCGTCAATTATGTTCCAATCCTTGGGTATTGACTCCCTCTCCATATTAATTTGATGATGCGAATAATTTTCATTTTGGGCTTCACAATGGCCGATTGTATATTCAACGGGTTCATCAATGACCGTTTATATGTCCATGTATATAAATAAACCGTTATTTTAGTGTTTTGGTAGACGCTCTTTTGTCGACCACATGATCGAAGTTAATAAAACTGTCGTATATCACTTCGCACAGCGCTCCATGGCGGCGCTTGCTAAATCATGGCATTACAACAATTATGCGATTGGTTTGTTCGTATTTTCGAGGGTTCGTATGGGCAACGAACAATCGGTCTAACAACGAGCTCTTTAAATTAACATAGCAAGATTATATACTCGGCTTCAATGTTGTAAAATAATAAAAAAGCTTTTTATATTTTATGTGAACTGTATTTTTTAATTAGATCAAATAACAAAAACGTGTTCTCTTTTTGAAATAGCAGCTCTGCTACCTTCTTCCTCGTATGTTTTGGTTGCTACGAGCATGCGCGTATTTGTACAGGTACATACATAAATTAAATTAGCTACATTCGTGGACAATATAAATAGTTTTAAACACACAAGTTTAATAAATCTTATTATATTTTGAAATCTTTGTTTCTAATTAAAGATTGTAGTGTTTCGCGTGATATGTTTAATTTCTTTATTAATGTTACGTGTGAAAAACGTTTTGATTTTGTGCAAACGATTACAATATTTTCCTTGTCAAGCAAACGCTCAGAAAAGAAAAAATAATTGGTTTTGCAATAAGCCCCTTTTGCCAACTGAAGATGCAAGTGTCTCATCATCAGATGTTTCAATAATGAACGAAACTTTAACAATAAATTTAGAAATTCAAGAAATAAGGGTTAAGTCGACAGAAAGTAGTTCTGAAGCATCACGTCACCAGAAAGTTGTTCTGAAAAGAATATGAATTTTGAGGAAGATTCTGAACTAGGTACTTGATGAAATCTATAACGTAGTGCTTTCCCAATAGGTGGGAGGAATTTTCTGGTGGCTTGCGAAAAAGGAGCTGTTTCTTGTTTTTGGTAAGTCAAAGAATGGGCCTCTCTTTTCTAATGGGTTGAAACGGAAGGGTAGTTTTTTTTTGTGTGCGAGTTTCTTTCTTTTGACTCATTGGAAAAAGGGAGGATACATCTTTTTTAGGCAAGTCGAGTTAGAGGTATTAATATTTCTTTGGGTAGTTTTAGTTTTAGTTTTTTTTTAAGTCGATTTCTTTTTTGGTGGTTCCCGTTTTAACCACAGCAGGTAATAAAATAAGTCTATTTACATAATGAAAGATATTCTTATATTTCACAAATTATCCAAATAATTTATTGCAAGATTCAGATTTTGTTCCATATGATTCGTTGTCAGAATCGGAAAACCTATCGAAAGGACAAATAAATAACGAAATTGATCATGAACTTGATTGATTTGATTATGACGTTTAGTAGTGTTCAGGGAGAATTAGGTGAAATAAAACGTGATGGTCGAAAGCAAAAAGGCAACAAGAAAAATAATTAGTGTCTTTTCTATGGTAGTTCCATTTTAAATTTTGTGAGGCACATTTTACGCAACCACTCCATTGTATGTGTGGTATAAAAAAATGGTTATCCTCTGCTCGAACAGCAAGGCAGTAAAGAAACTTCTTAATGATCTGAGAAAAAAGGGGAACTTTATAAACAACGATACCATTCGGTTGATAAGACGTAAGTCTACTGCAGTCTAGTAACAGTGGAGGATTTTCTTCTGCGAAGCGGCTTTGGCATCATTGTAATGCATGTATAAGTGAGATAGGTAGCACCAAGCAAAAGCACAAGATCTTCTTAAAAATTTACGAGTAGATCAGCAACTAAAGGATAGCGCATTTCCACTAATGAAACCTGATAAAGTAACAATGACGAACTAATTTGTAAAATTGTGTGAAAAACGTTTTGTAAATGTACCTCTCGGAAAACGAGAGAACTAGCAAAATTGCTGATGGAAAAAAAGCTTGTTTGGAGCGTTGAGATCGGAAAACTTCGAAATTCTGGTATCAACTCCAAAAATTGTTGCCTACTACGAGAAAAATGAATGGCGTTTCAAAATATTGACTTAAGCTATAAATGATCTGCGTATGAAAATGTGCAATAAAATAACAATGGTTGCTCCGGCAAGTGATTTAAAATTAATAAGGAAATATTCAATTACGGGAGGTAGTTGTGCGCTAATGGAGCTGCAGACTAATTGTGGGAACAAAGATACGTATACAATTACTTGAAACTTTATTTTGTAGTGTGTGTGAAATTTCAAAAAATTACGAAAATTTACCCCAACAGGGAAGACATTACTTCAAAGAAGTTCAAGAGCACATTTTGTGAGAGAAACCCACCTTCCTGTTTAAAATCAACCACCTAGTGATAAAAACCGTCAGCAAGAAAGAAAGTGACGATCGCGCTTACAATGGAAGGTAAGCAGTATTCCGGATGATGCTAACTAGAAGATCTCGCGATGAAGAACGCCGCCACCACCAGAAGAACCCCTTCATGAGCAAGGCACAAGACCACCTACGACTACCTTAGTAGGCTGGCCACCATTCATAACGAATATACCATAATACGTACATCTTTCGTTTTTAGGGGCCCAGCAGAGGAGTGACTGCAGGACGAAGATGAAATATACAAAATAACTCAAAAATGCTGTAAAATAATCGCGTGTAACGTAATAGGCTATCGTAGTTAAAATAATAACCGTTGTAGTTGGATCTGCGATCACATCTGTATTAGTAATTAAATGCTTTCTGAAATTATATGTGTAACGTTAATTCCTTATTTGCCACAAATTACATGGCGCCCGTTTTGAAAATAAATCGCTTGGAGGTTTCGCTATTAATAACCCAGGCCTTTCCTCATTATTGGCGTTACTTGTCAAAAATATTTTGGTATACTCGTATTTTTTCTGGTATGTAATGTACGTCATCAATTGACTATTCGATCTCGAGATTATCTGGAAATGAACGATCATACACACCAGAATTTCCTGGAGCGAATGGCAAAGATATTTATCTTAGCGATAGGCTTCAAGCACAAGCATGGATAAATTTTTTACGAATATTGCTTGGAAAAACTTGCTATCATACGCCGTATGTACTTAAAACTTTCTGGTAGTGATGAAGTAAACCTAACTTGGGCGGACTTTTTAATAATGATCTTAAAATGGCAGTAAGGGCAGCTGGCCTCGATTGTTCATCAAAACTTTTGGTAACGGTCATGATGTAGTTCTGGCTAACCCTTTATTTACTTCTAATAAAGTTTCAAAACCCTTACAAAGTTCGCTCGACCCATGTTCATCAAGTAATACTGTAACACACAATGTATCTCGTGGACCCATCGTATGCTGTAAACAGCCAGGGCATAAAAAATTTGACTGTTCATATAAAACCATTGCGATTAATTGCCGTTTTTGTCATATAGCCGGGCATACAATTGAACTCTTTTAAACGAAATAAGCAAAGAAGTACTGTGTCTACACCAAATTTAAGAAGGCGACAAAAGAAAAGTATTTCTCGTTTGGAAATCAACATAAAATCAAATTTTATAAAGTAGTTCATGTAAACGGCCATCGAACCCAGGCTTCGTAGAATCCGCACAAAGTGAAATCTACCTTAAAGGTCGAAACTTTACCGAATATAATAATATAAAGTGCGAGAGAATTGGCGACAATCTTAATTTTCGATATGTATCAAATATTAACGCAGTAATTAACCCCGATACATTTGTTCTTAACACCGGCGATGTTAGCAACATTATTACCGATAGCATTCGAGACTTAATAACATTGTACTTACAGTGCTTTTTAGGAGATCCATGTCAGCCAGGTTTAATTCCAAATTTCGAGTTCCAAATTAATGTAAATCCTGATAAAATAATTTCGCATAGACCATAGAGACGTTCGGAGATTGAAAAAGAAAATATGATGCCAATAATCGGCAAGTAAGATAGTTTCTCGGGTCATTTTAGAAAGTTTGTACTAAGATTTTCTGAAAAATCTAGAGCTCTAACTAAATTACTCGGGAAAAATCATTCCTGAGTATGGCAAACCGAACAAGCAAACTCTTTCTCATTTTTAAAGGAGTCTCTTATTACCTGGCCAGTATTAGTAATTAGTAATTTATGACGGTACACAATATTTAGTTCTTTACACTGATGACAGTCGTTTTGGAATTGCGGGTATCTTAACAAGGTAAATATAAACAAGGTAAAAACTGTTGTCGGATACTTCAGCAAACACACGAACCCGATCGAACAGAAGTATCACTCTTTTAAATTAGTAGCTTCTAGGTAAAACTTTTACTATCTAAACTGATTGTTCTTCTGTTAGAAGTGCATTTGAAAAAAAAAGAAGGAAGATCCAAGACTTCAATTTTCAAATTAAACAACAACCAGGGTCACAAATGGGATGCATTAAGTCGAAATCCACCCCTTGTTAACGATAAAATATGCGTAACCTTATTATCCACAGAAGATTGTTTATTAACTGTACAAGAAGCTGACTCTGAGATTCGAAATATTAAAGCTATATTGCAATCTGGTAATCGACAAGGCAACAAGCAACTGTTTACCGACTAAAAAGTCTGTTATTATTAATTCGACCGATGTATGTTTTTCTTTCTTTTTTTTACTGCTTTTTGTTTCCATGAGACGATACCTTTTGGTTACACTCTCGTACGGTGCGTGAGGTTAATCTTAATGGGCTCTTTACGTGCCACCAACTTACTACGAAGGGAGGACGACAAAGGACTCGGCTTAAAGGACCAGAGATTTTCCTGGTAGGAAAATGTATAGAAAGACGGTTCGTGAAGGGCATAGGACGCAGTAAGTGAGAAACTGATGCAGCTATGCCGGGTGCAGGTAGTAAGGAGGTTCCTTGGTTTCCAGGAATCGCTGGTATGGCTAGAATGCGGTTGTTGAGGAGTGACGGTAAAAATAGTCGGTTTCTACGGAAGAAATACGGAGCTGCGATGGTCTATACACATGCAGGCGTCGAATAGGAATCTAATATAGCGGTTGGAAATTGTTGAGGGTTAAAACAAAATATTTAAACACAAGGAACTGTACTATTCGGAGTGGAAATCGGGACTAGATAGAAAAGGCTACTACTTACTTGCGTCGCTGTCGTTGGCTTTAGCTCGGCTCGGGCTCTGGTTCTGGTCTCCGTCTCCTTCGGCACGGGATGTCTTCGTTCTTCCGCTCTCGGAAGAACACCGGGTCACTTAAGCGATTACTTTTGAGGGAGTAGGAAGCAATTAAGCTCCGCGTTAGGGTATAGAGTATGGTAAAGCTGTTAATTAAAACAGTAGAAAGGTTTGGGCTGTTAATTAAAACAGTGAAATGTTTCTGTTTCATATTACTCTGGTTGATCTGACCAGCATAAAAATTTAATTACTTATGGAATTTTTTATTTTTAATGCTATACAGGTTGGCTACATTGATAGATATTTATAGTTAGAAAAAAAATGTAAACGAGTAGTAGAATAAAGTAATGCAGAGTATACAGTGTGTATGTGATTATAACAATTGAACAGTACAATTTCAAAGTAAAAAATAAGTGTATTACATCAAAATTCACATAGTCAAGCAGTATCTACAAATTAATAGAAACTACGCTACTAATCCATAGGTTAATTAGGAATTCCGTTAATCTGGAAATAATTGGCAATCTTCCAGTATAGTCGATAATGTAGCAAACGGAAGTATTATGCCCTAATAACCTTCATTAAAATAATATTTTTACATTTAATTCACTTTTCGGGTGACTTGTTTCATAGTAAACACTACTGCTTTAAATTTCTTTAGACTAGTCTTTTGTAGTACTTGGTCGAATATCTTGAAACAGAAAATGTAATTATTAAGAAAATCAACATATATTTATAAAACGTACCTTATTGTATATTATTGTTGGAAAAAAATCAAGTTTATAGGCATTAGTTTGCTTTTCGGCATTTAATTGCAAGTGTACTCCAAGATGAGATTCATAGCATTGCTTCACATCTTCGTTCCAATCCAAACCAGCTTTAGCAACACACTACAATGTAATACAATTTAAATAAGTTATATTAATTTTAAGAAGTATCCGTTAGGTAATAGCCAAATGATTAAATTTGAATCTTTCTTCATCATATAAAAAAAGTTTGCCAACTATTCTAAGCAATTTTTTTAATCTACAGACAATTTAAGTTGATAGTTCCGACGGAAAGAACAAATTCGCACGTAAATTAGCGAATATGCCATAACCAACATAAATTGTTCACGAAATTTAAAAACGTTTACTCTGGATCGCCTTAAATGGATACTTATGTAAAAAATGTTGATTTGCTTACAGTTTGTCCAAATTCTTCAGAATTTTCATGTGCATATTTCATAAAGCGATTCATGTAACAACTGACGAAATTGACCATGATGGTTGGATCTTCGATTCTGTGAAGAGCGCAAGACATCACTTTGTTGCCCTCACATTCTCTTGGGCCATGGGAACATTCGAAGCTTGTGTCGTTGAAATTCTATAAAAAACATTAGTGAAACAAATAATAAAAGTGACGTAATTTTGATTCAATTTTCAATTTTTGATTGATCTTTTTCTGACATTTTTCGCAGACACTTCAGTTGGTAGTTCCGGCAATAGAGGACATATTCGCTAGTTTCTTAATGTGATGCATACGAGTATGATCTTTATTGTCGCAAGTGTCAATCTAATGTACATGGAATTTAAAAATTGCGTGGGTGGTTTTTGTAAATATAAACAAATTTTAGAATAATTCAAAAGCTAACTTATCGAACTTGTGCCAAATGGTATGAAATTTAGAGTAACAAAAGGTTTAATATCTTCCCATGATGGCTTTAATTGATACTGTATGAAATCCAGACTATCTAGACCTAATGCCTCGTAAAAAATATCAATGTTTACCTAAATATAAAGAACAAATTTAAGTAAGAGCTATATGCAATATGCTTACCAGTTACTTTGCGTCGGGCAAACGTACATCCGACAAGAGTGATCAACAGGAAAAGTGCCTTATTCATTTTACCGATTAAAGATTAACGAGAACTTTTAACTGAGAATCAAATGGAAACTATCGTAATAGGATATGTGTATATAAAACTAATGGTGAGTACAGAATAATCTTCAGTGGCCAAATATCTAAAATGAAAGGGGACCTAGCCTAAAGGTAATTTCACTTAAAGTGCCTGAACCTACCGACTTAACAATACTTATATGCCCGAGGAGTAAGTAATGGGTGTAATTTATTTTAAGTGGGCACGGTATATTTTGCATACATAAAGATCTTATAATAATACGTTCAAGCCACTCAAACGTTCAACACACTTGTGCTGATGTTTATGGGTGTAAGCAGCAACATTGGTTTTACCATTATTAATATACATTACCGGCTGCTGTTAAATTGATAAATTGAATTCTTGTTTATGTCAAAATATTCGTTGGAAAACTTGAAGAGAACTAAAATTGAAACAGCTTATAAAAATATTTGAAAAGATACCGTAGTTAATGAAGAAATTGATATTTTTTTAATAAAAATTAATAAAACCCTGAATGTATCCCTCAATCAATTCCTTACAATAACGTAACATAAGGGGAAAACTATAGTTCAACTTGATTTGTCGTTGATTGATGATTTAAATTATAATCTAAATTTTAATAAAAGGGGGAAGCAAAGGTTACAGTTTTGTTAACTCAAACAGTTAATTAAACAGAGAATGTCCTAGATAGGGCGAAATAAATGAAAATGAACAGTACAAAGAAACATAAGTAACTTAAGGTTTCAAAAATAATTCGCTGTAGCTGAAAACGTATTTAATGTAAAACTCGGAATAGTAAAAGTAGAGAACAGAAAAGAAAACAAAACAACATAAAATAGACAAAAGCGTATTAGGTTAAATTTGAATCAATCAGCGTGCATAAAAGATGACACAAAAGAAATTCACCGTCAGGTTTCCTTTACTATTTACAAAAATGGAGGATACGTAGTTTCCCAACAAGTAATTAGGAGTATAGGTAACCCTGGATTCGACAGTAGACGTAAAGAATCAATCGAATACAAGGAAAAACCAATCACAACGCCGGCAATTATTAGCTCACAAATTATTATAATTATTAAGCATGGAAACGATTCTTCACAAAACAAGACCAACTAGGTCAACTAGAATTGATTCGCAATTGGAAGAGGGAAGAAAATATGGACCGTAAGCCAAAATGTCGGTAAGCAGATCGATTTGAATAAAGTAGACAATTAAAATGAATGAAACGATCTTTATATATTTAACTAAATGAGAAACAAATAATAAGGGAAAATAAAAGACTAAAAATTCTGAAAACTTGCGGGTGCTGTTAACTAACAGTAAGTGTCTGCACCAAATCTCATTCTTAAGTATCCCGACGATGGGATTATAACCAGCTCTCATTCTCAAATAACTCAAGAACGATACAAGCACAAAACGAAGTTTTTACAGCATAAATCGGCACAAAATGAGTATAAAACGATTGCATTAAATTTTCAGAAATCAAAAAGTTTGTGCGGATGCTGCTGAACAAAGGTCTGTACCAACACTCATTCTCAATATCGAAGATGGTATGAGCACAAAACGAAATTTTTACGGCACAAATTAGCACTGTTAAATTTTCAAAAACCAAAAAATTAAAGCGGGTGCTTTTGAATAATACTGATAGGTATTACAGATTCATTGGATGAGATGAATACGAAGTTGTGTTTGTATTTCTTTTAGAAAACAATTTTTTGCGTTGCGTTCATTATTGACAAACTAAAAACAACACTAAGAACCTACAAAGAGGATAATAATGGTATTTTGTAATTTACACTATGTACCTGGTATGTTGCCGTATCGTTACAGCATTCTCAATGTTGATTTCGACCATGAGATGAGATAAAAAATGTCTTTTTTTGGGATTGAAGAATTTTGAAGTGTTTATTTAACCGGTCTGATAGCAATTTTTCATTATATTCCAATTGACCAATGGATGCATTCATATTTTCCAAAGAAGATTTAACTATGTTTATGAAGAATTTTAGTGACATCATTTATTTTTTGGTTTACCGAATTTATAGAAGTTTCGAAATGATCTGCATCGCTAGCACTTAAAGTACCAAATAATGTACTGGAGACTTCCCCTATAAAATTAAAATATTCCCTTTTTACTCTATAGTGACCTAGTACAGTGGAATCATTTGTTTTTCCTGTGCAACTTTATTAAGATTTTCTTTAGCTATAAAAACAAACTGTTCACATATATCACTTAAGACTTTATTTCCTTGAAAATGTTAACGGTTTCCGTAATAGTTAGAAATTTTTTCAAATTTCTTAAAATAGTCTTGTAAATTAACGTATGAGATCACTTTCTTTCGTCTTTCGTAACCAAAATGTGTATGCTCCCGTTTGCAATCTCTCCGATGTGCTACAAATACAAATATTTGCCCTATGCGGTTTTTATCCAAATGTTCAAATTGCTTTCAATGTCATAATTATAGGTTATGGTACTTCCATAAACCAATTACCGCAGAATACTTTCCTTTTCAAACGACGATTTTAGCGAGTAAATACAGTTTCGTACTGGATTCTACCTGAAATAATAAACATATCGTTAATAAAATGGTTAGATATTTTTTACTCATTGATACTATCATGTTTACAATGATCTTTCTCATTAAAGGGAAATTCTACGAATGTACAGAGATTAAGCAGTTAAGCAGGAATCAAATATTGAGTGTAGGCTTTCACGACCGTAATCCATAGTAGAAATGTCTTTCGGGTGATGTCGTGTAGTCAATATTTTACTTGACGTTTCGCTGACCATCCTGTCAGCTTCTTCAGAAGATTTCTATGTCTTTAGAAAATACACGACTATAATTAAACCTTTCCTGTTTTAAATTGAAAAATCTGCAAGAAAAATAGATGTTTATCCTTCTTTTCAAATATCCCGCAAAGTTGTTACGTTCTTCCGGTTTGAAGGGCAATGCCGTGGTCGTCTGCTTCGGTGTATCTTTCTCGGGAAGAGGGAAGACCAATTGCTTTTGTTTAAATGTATAAAATATTTTAAAAAATGTGAAGTTTCACTCGTGTCAATATAGAAATTATGCCTTAGTATTATATGCATCTTATAAGGTGGTTTCCTTACTTGTTTCTGCATATATTTTGGGCTTATTTTTATGGACTTTTGTATAAACATGTCTATTTGTTTCTTAAAATTCGCAACTTATGCATTTATATGTAAACGCACCTAACGAGCGCGAGGCATTTTGCTACCTTAATGTGTCTTCAGTATCGCAACGTTTAATTATATTCTATTTCGTAATATTTGTATGCATTTCTTATGCATTATTAGGGCCACCACCAAACCCATTAGGAGCTCGAACTGTTCTGTCTGGCTTTACGGAGGCAGTAGCAAATATAGCCGAAGACGGCTACCTAGACATTCTCGTGTTAGAATCTATACCTTATGTGTTTTGTATGTATGCTATTGCTTCCTTATATAAACGAAGAAGTCGCAAAACACCGATAATGCGGGTCTAAGCACTGCACGACGCACAAGCGAAAGAGCGACGGCAGGCAGTCGTGGCAGTTTGTAGCGTTGGTCCTTCGACGAAGTACAGATGCATTGATGCAATAAAGATTCAGCGCCAAGAACACACGCATGTACACATTGTATTGAATCTTTGTGTAATGCTCGAGTAAGGTGGTTCTCTGTCTAGCGTTCGTCATATATCGTGATTTCTAATATTAGCGCTTGTTGATTACTTGATTTAATGGAATCTAATATTGAGCTGCGAAGATTTTGCTTTGTATGCGTGTGATCTTGTTCAAGTTGCGTACATTACATGAATTTAAAAATATTTTTGTGATAAATACATACACAATGTTTTAAATGGATATAAGCACAATATATATAAGACATAGAAATAAAATAAATGAAATGATGATTTTACATAGTAAGGTGAATGTAATATTATAAAAGCCTGAACAGTTGTAAATAATTTTAATTTTTCATTTACTTACAAGAGGAGTGAGAAGAGTCATCGATCCATAACGATGAATTGTACAGAAGTAACGTTAACAAATGTGCGGACAAAAACGATTTTTTTTATTATATTTAGATTAGACATCTGTATAAAAACTTATTTATTTAACCTATTTAACCTTTCTATTTTTTTATTCTATTCCGACAAAATGAATCCATAGAATGACTATCAATAATCCGTGGAGAAGCGGTGGACACAATGCCAGGGAAACTGACTTGAGTACCAGCTTTGGGAAACACAATTGACATACCTGTCAGATTTATGAAACAATATCAAGAGCATATAGAGAATGATCTAAAACTTCTACCGTAAATTAAGAAACTGCTTGCTGTGAATGAGCGGTAACTTATTTTACTAGCGGCCTATTTCATAACGGAAAACAAAAAAGTAATCTATTAATTGAAAATATATAAAGCTCTCAATGACCAGTTTGCAGTCGCTAGAAATGTTGAATAATGTATTCTCTCATTGTCAGATTTTATTCTCTAAGCGAGAGCGAAACTAATACAATTTCATGTACTCTTTTACTTAGGACGAGAAATAAAATCCGACCATGAGTGCACATAATTCAAATATAAAGACATATGCACGCGCATATTAAAATTTATTGATAAAAGATAATATGTTGAAAGGAGACAAGCATAATTTTAGATAAAATAATTTTAATTACTGACAAACAAAGCCTTCACATTGCAGACTAAGTAAATTTGTGTGTGAGTGTTTTATGGTTTGTTCACTAAGATTAAATATCACTCTGTGTGTTGGTTTAATCGCAGATTGCGTCTTCAGTTCTTGAAGGGACAGTATCGAATACCTATACTTTAAAGAATGATAGCAAGGACTGTGGCGTAGTATGGTAAACAACACATAAGTATCGGCACCCTCCGCACCACACAAGTTTAATTTATTATATAGTAATAAATAATTAGTCCGGGACGGCCGTTTCGAGGACACGAATGGTCCTCATCATCAACCGGTGACCGAATGGTTCGGTTGATGATTCATCATTCGTCATCATTCATCATCATTCATCATTCGGTCACCGGTTGATGATGAGGACCATTCGTGTCCTCGAAAC